>JAABKJ010000265.1:0-41436 GCA_011634705.1 Andricus grossulariae
GGGGGGGGGGGTATTCACGGTGGTGGGGGACCAAATTGAGGATGAAAATAAACATGGAAACCTCGGACTGGATGGGTTTCATTTCAATAAATTTATATTATTACAATTCGTACGCTTGATGCGTGCATTTCCGCTGCATTCTTTCAAATAACGTAAATTATTATTATACCATTAAGCCATGCCTCTTTCGGGTTAAGTGTGACTCACTCGGCGGGGAAGGGAGTAATGTTGGGAGGGGGTATAGAGTTTTAGTTCTATTTAGAATTCCTGTATTGTTTATTGAAATAACACGTTCGTTCCGCCACACTGCTCTGACCCAGGTCGCTAATCAATCTCTCTAGCGTTCACGCCAAGTGAAGAGCCTCACAAAGCCATCATGTAAAGCTTCCTACTCGGGCCCATTAGTATCCAAGGTCTTTTGTTTCAGGCGTCATTCACTCCACTGACACTATTCTTCATGTATTTCTTATAAACTATTTGTCGCCACACTTTCCTGTCTTGATACAACCCGCTAATTTGTTTTTATATTTATTGCGAACAGGCTCAATTTTCTAAACTGTCATCATTTTCTTATGTTGAAATATTTAATGGGTTGTGGAGGCTACACAAAGTGAACGAAGTCCAAAGTCAGACTTCGTTTATTACTTTTGTGGGACGTAATTTAATTGTTCTTATCCGAGAATACTATCATTTTACCGGCTGTTAATAAGAAGGTATCATTTCTTTTTAAAATAAACAACGAGAATTAAGTATTGAGAAAATTATTATTCAAATTTTTGTCATGTCAACCCCCAAAGTAGTCATACAGTTCATACATTTATACACGGCATAACAAGTATGGAACGATCTATAGTACTCACCAATATTCGTCGTTAATCTTAATTCTACCATTAGAAAAAGGGGCAGGTAATTGTGCTTAGCTTTCCCCTTTTCCTAATGGGCCTATGTTTATCCGATCCGTCGCGACACCCACACGTTTACATACGTAGTCGCCCGACATGTAGTGCGTTTAAATTCGCATGTCATCTTATTGTTATTCTTTCCTCCAATCCAAATACTAACTACAATAGGCAATTTCTTAGAAGTTTTGACATTGAAATTGCCTAAAGCGTTTCCATGGGTTGAGGATGAAAAATTTGACGGAGGTGCCGAACTTCGCACGGCCTTTCCACACAACTGTCAGCCTCAGTAAAAAATTTTCTGGCTCCCAGAAAATCCGGTTATTCCGAAAGACTTAAGAGAAATTTTAATCCACGTTGTACTCGTTGGATAAAGAGATTTTATATGTTTTACGTCCCCATGATGAGGTTTCCAACGCGTCCTGGTTAGGAAACTATTTTTATTAGTTTGACACTTCGACCCGAAATAGGACTAAAATAAGAAATCTTATTAAGGGAGGCAAACCGTAAGGGTTGACGTGAAGAACCCGCGTGTCCAACTCGACGGGCGGCTAATAAAGAATTTTCGCGAGAGAAGAATACCTTCAAGAGGCTACTTGCTCGGTTCAAGTAGCTTTGCAAATGGCCAATATGATTTTTGATGGGGGCTTCTAGTAGGCGACCTGTCGGTGGACATAGGTGCGAAATTTTGTTTAGGTAATGAATTTTCTTAGTTGCCAGGCACGGCACGTGTTGCTGTGCATGGTTGGACTTTAAGCGCTTAGCCAAAAATGCAATTGTCAGCAGCATGAAATAGAGTTCAGGTGGGTATTCCGCTAAGGTATTGAAAACTTTTTACAGTTTGCAGGTTTCTCCTCCTTTTTAATTTTAATTTAAGTTTTCAATTATTCTAGTTCAGGTTTACAGGAGTATTTGCTGTGGGTCATGCTTCTCAATTTACTTTTGTAAATGTTTATTACGCGTGACCCTTGTATCAGGCGAGGAACTTTCTCATTTGAAAAGGGGGTTTTTTTAAAATGTTTTTGACGCATATTTGGCAAAGTTATGGCTATATTGCTCGCTCCCACTCGAGAGGGTAGTTTAGGCAGGGAGATTCAGGATGAATGGGGTTGTGGGCAACGTTAGGAGAGTGGAGAACGGCTGGAGAATATGTAAACCGACAGATCAACGCACTGGTGCGGTGATTAGCGAAAAGCACCCATCCGTGCCCTCGGTGAAGTATGTATGGAAAGACCATTCAGTTGAATCGCACTAGGTCGCGGTTTCTACGTGTGTTCCCGTATGAGTTCTTGCATTTACGGTTTTCTTTCTCTTCTTTCATACTTATTTATGTGTGATTCTATGGTTATGATTTTTTTTTTGCGATTCCTTAGTTGTCATAACTTCCCATTTCAATTAATTTTTCCTACGTGTTCGCTTAAGCAATCATAATTATTTTATAATATTTCTTTATTAAATTTTGCTACCTTTCCCAATCACCAACTTGTATTATCAGCCGATGCTGCGTCTTACGCCCTGTGTCGGTCTCTCGTTACAGGTCTCGTCCGTTGTCTGTGCATTCCATTCTCATAATAAATATATAAAAATTAATATGCGCAGGTCCGAAGGGTATATGTAACAAACCACACCGGATTTTGCGCTTTTCGTCCTCGATAGCTAGACGTGTTCGGAGGGGAGGGGGGGGGGTTGTGTCCATAACTCCTGACGCTTCGCATCAGATGGAGTCTGAGTCCTTATGTTTTTGGATGTATTTAACCTCTCGTTTCATTTTAATAATCTTGCATTACTCTCTATTTCTTATATGTCTCCTTCGAGTCAGCAAAACAGGCAATGGAATCAATTCATTCATTAGAATTCTCTGCATTTGCTTTTGTCGGGCATTAATTGTTCTCCCTTCCCCTCCTCAGGTTTAAGGAGACGAAAGCTTAACTCGGCAGGGTTGAATTCGAAATACTTACATATAAATAGGATTGCTCGAGCGAACTAGCGTTGTAGCGTTTTTATATTATTATCTGAATAACTATTTCGCTGTAAACGCGCATCTTCTTGGTGTGAATTTTTCATGTAGGTTGAAGTCTTTGCGGAGGTACCTTTATCCCACGTATGGATATTGCTAGTCCGCTTACAGGCGTGCCATCGTTTGTTGCTGTGTTTCTTGGTCAGATCTCTGGAGTGTCGTATTGAGTATTCTCGTTGACTTGGTCGTTCGGCACCATGGTCCGAGCGGGATCACTCATGCTTAACTTGCAGGTCGCAGTTGTAGGTCCAGTAGGATGATAGCTAAACTTAGGTAGGCCCCTTGCTCATCTGGTACAACTGTTGTTCGAGGGAATCCAAAGATTTTTCATTTCTGATGAAATTTACTTCTTCCTTTAATTTAAATGTCGTGCAGGGTCGTAGATGATTTGAGTTTCTTCGGTTCTGATGGTTGAGCCGACATTCTTTAATTCAGCAACATCACGTTGTAGATTATCCAACTTCATGATATTTTGGAAGAGTTGTCTCTCATGGAAGGCCATTTTCTCCTTATTGCTATGGGTCAACTTATGAAGTTCCTCCAGCTGTGCCCGCAACACGTGTGTTTGTCTGCCAATTAGATATGAGATGTTTCCTTGGAGTTCATTAAGTTCTGAAATTTTCGTTGCTATGGCTTTTCCGTAATCGTATGTTAATAATCCGGCCACAGTCCAATGATGCCGCCCAATACTCCTAGTAGCGGGGTGGTTCTTCGGCTCCTTAGCCCAGCTGGTAATTTGGGTGAAACTAATTTTTCGGTTCTTTCGCCTCATTTCATTCGTGTGCCTGGCGACCTCCTTTCCTAACACTTTTGCGATTGTTATCTCAGAGTGTAAGCCATAGTCGAAGATCGTTTGTAGACACAGACTACCAAATGCTGGAGGACAGAGACCTGACAACAACGTCACCATAGTATCTCGATCTCGCTGGATATTCAAAATAGACGACCTATTGAAAAAGAAATCAGCATTAGACCTTCTACAAAATACAGGTGAAGTCGCACGTGCGCCCCCGAACCCTGGTTCACTGCCAATTATTGCATACCATCTAGTTCTGCGAGGCACATGTCCAACTTCAGCATTTTTCCTTGCATGTTGACAATAACCTTTTTTATCCCTAACAACGGGTTACTAGAAGTTTATCCGCAGGCTTGGAAAAATACTTTCCATTCTTCGCATTCAAGTGGTTACATTATTATTTTGTGTGAAACCTACAATGTTGTAAGTAAAATACAGTAAACTTCCGCTTACTTTAAGGTCCTTGAAACGTACCCGACCAATTATTTTAAAGCTGGAGGGGCCGCCACCTCTACCGCGATTCGGCAGTTTATTTTTATCAACGACGCTCATTGATTGTACAGGGACCGTGGTGGGACATGACGAAACTGCGCAATTTAAAATAAGTGGGTGTAGGGTGTTTAAACTAAGTGAACTTTAAAATAAGCGTTCTTTAAAATAAACGGAAGTTTACTGTAATTTGGTGTCCTAACGAATCCCCTGAATTAGCCATCCTACAAGTAATTTTCTTGTCCCGTTTTAGGGCTAGGAGAAGACTTTGTAGTCTTTGAAGCACTATGCCCTTGTCGACCTCGTCGTTATGACCCTTCTTTTCAATCACGATCGAGTAAACTTTGTATCGACCATAGAGTGTAACTAGGACTTGCCCTGTTTCGAGTTTGCTTTCCCGAGCATCTTGTACTCGTAGAACAAGAAGTTCGGTAGTGATTAAGATTCTGGCTATTGTGTTTGTGTGTTCACAATCTTCGGATATGAAGTACGCGTAATTATCGCGCCGGTACGTCAATGGTTTCCATTGAAATCCGGGATGTTGTAGGTGCTGGTCTGCAAGGTCATGTATTTTATTAAGAAACTCATTCCCAGGCTGGCGTCTAGACCAAAACCTGAGTTAGGCATAGTTAAGTTAGGAGCATCCCCCAAGAGGCTCCCTGCTATACTTTGATTAAAGGGCTGCCCTGGGCCTATCGGATGATTTTGGTTGACCGATTAGTCACCTGAATTCGGGTCCCATACGTGTCAGTCATTTTGAACAGTTCTTTCTTTCACAAGGTTCACCTAAAGCTTTTTTAACCTATCAGTATTTTTAATCGAATATGGAGATTTTTAAATTAAATTTCTACCCTTCTAGAAATAATTCATTGGACACGATTTACAACGATTAAGAGTGCTCAAAAGTTGAATCGGTTTAAATTGTTGCTACTTGTGTTAATTGTTTCCAATCGGATTGAATTGAGTTGATGCACTTGCCTGCAATGCGCCCCTGCAGTTTTCGTTTGTAACACATACGACGCGCACGTGTTTATAGGTTTATGGTGCTGATATGCCAGAGAGAGGTGCAAGGGTTTCGTAGCAGTGAAACGATCGGAAAACACGTGTTTGGGAAAAATCTGGGAAAATGGGAAGACATTCCGAGATTATGCATTTTCGACATCGGAAGAAAACGGAAAACGAACGTATTTTACTGGAGAAGTATATCTAGGGTATTCGAAAAAACAATGTGAAATGTATGTAAAATCGTTGCGAAATATTTGTTGAGATTTTTTAGATCTTTGGGAAATCATTGAAATCTTAGTGTACTCTTGGAAATCTATCTGAAAACTCTGCGAAATATTTCAAATGTTTGTGAATCCTTGGGGAAATCATTGAAATCTACGTGAACTCTCTCTGTAATCTTTGGAAATCTCTATATGGCTAAAGTGTATACTAATTCATTAATTAATCATCAATTAAGTAATGAATTAACTAATCCGAGGTGCAATTATCTGATTTTCTTGAATTTGCTTTCGTCTTTCGACAAAGTAGAAACTAAATGACACGCCGACATTTTTCGCGCCGCAATTTTGAACGGCGGCGCGATAGCGCGCCGCCTTCTTCGCTTCTCGGCGGCGTGATAGTCTAATTTAGATTTTCATTTTCATTTATTTAAATCGATTTACTTTAGCTCCTAATTGGCCTAAATATCTCTTAGTAGTTGTATTTGGAATGGAAAATAACCATTAGCTAACAATTACAATTATTATAAATATTCTAATAAACAAATTGTTTTTTTTTCTCGTAATATTGTATTTCGCATCAAACAAATTTCAAACACATTCTAAATTATAATAAGTAGCTGAAGAAGAATATAAATGTTAAATATTTGTATTGCTAATAACAATATTATAAACAAATTACAGAATTTGGCGTTTTCCATCGGGAAAAAATTATTTTTTCTGCTAAATTATGTTGCAGCTATCTCAGTCGTTATATTTCATCAAGAAAGTGTAGCACTAACTGGCAATTGTTTTTATTGTTCTTAACAATATTTTTAATAAACAATTACACAGCGCCACAAAAAAGTTCATGTTCTTTTTCGGAGACCATTGTATTCCTATGTATTTTGAGGCGCTAAATCCGAATTTGAGGTCAAAGTAGCACCTTATCCGATTATTTTTGGACATAACCTCAAAAAACTTTATTTTCGAGTATGTGATGGGAAAACTTGGTATCATTATGGATTTGAAGCCGCTGAATTTAATAATAAAGTAAGATCAATAATATTACCCTTTTCCGGATTAAATTAAATTATAATGTATCTCGAGGCATTGAATCCAATTCGTAAGTCAAATTAGCGTTAGTCTTCTACGGCTGTCTGAAAGGACATCTACTTTTTTATTATAACGCGCTCTTTTGCATTTGAAAGACCTTCGTAGTGGCATATTCCTTTCATACTTTTTTTTTAGGTGCATCTCTTTTCAACATCCAACAATAGTCACCCATCATTTTTTCATCCCGTCTTCCTTAATATCGCTGTTCCATTATCTTAATATCCTGATGGAACCTTTCACCCTGTTCTTTACTGTAGTCCCCCATATTTTCAGGAAAGTATTCGACGTGAGAGCCCATGAAATGTAACTTTGAACTTATTAAATGCTTCAATTTTTTGAAACTGTCAACCATTATACACACTCAGGGCAGTTGTCATTACCTCCAGTACCTAGTTCAGCAGCAGATGTTGATACTGAGTTGTTAAATAAATTGGATTACTGCAAATAAATGGACCTAAGTTCGACGATTTGTAAATCTATCATGAAACAAAAGGCTCAGAACATTGAGTTTACAAAAACGGAAATAAATTTTCTTACGAAAAATATTATGAGGAAGACTTTCCAAAGAAAAAACCGTTGTAATGAGTACGTTTTTAATGTTAAAATCTGAGATTTGTTCGTTATTATGCTGATCTGACTTGAAAACTGAGTTCGACGCCTCAAAATCCATGAAAATACGATGCTGGCCTACAATTGGCTGCTTAAACAATTTTTTTTGAGGTTATTTTACGGACTTTTTAGTATTATAATATCACTGATCTGACTTCATTATTGAATTCAGCAGCTTAAAATCCATAATGATAAATGATTAGTATTGTTATTGTATAATAATAGAAAATTGTAAGTTTTATAAACAAAATATTTAATAAGAATTATTTTACTATGTAAACAATAGGTTTTTTCACCACTTAAACTTATGAGGAGACATTTTTGTTAAACAAAATGTAATTTAAAAGACTAGCACGGTAAACAGCTTTGAATTATTAGTAAATATGAATAAATTATAATAAATAGTAACATAATTGTTGGGCTTCCGTTTCCGGTACCGATAGTAGAGTCACGGTGTTTTTTGGTACTGTAATTTTTTGGCTAGTAAGAAGGGGAAAGAGAAGTGAGTGCGGTGAAAGTGTGGTGAGTAAAAGAGTTAGGAGTGAGAGGCTGCGTGGTAATGAAGGGTGTGGATGAAAGTGTGAATGTGGTGGGAAAAGTGAAAATAAGTAAGGGCGTATTTTGAGGTTGGGTTGGATTTTGTGTTGTGAAAGTCTAGTCGGTGAAAGAGTCGGAAAGAGGCATCAGTATTGCGAGTCTTGGTCAGTACCCAGACAGCAATATGAAACGAATATGCGACTCACAGTGCACGCACGCCTGCGAATTATTCCGCACGCGTGCGTTCACCGCAGATGACAGATGCGTCCTCAGCTTTCTCCTTTTTTCATTTGACGATTGTTAAAAATATTGTTATTGTGATTAGGATTTTTAATGCAAAATAAAAATACAAAATTAAAGCTCAAATATAATTAACTTATAAATTAATTTTAAAATACGTTAAGTACAAAAAAAAATTTGCAGTGCTTCAACTTTATTAAAAATCAATTATGTTCATAAACCAATTCTAATAAGAATTTTGTTGGTTTAAAAAATAAATTTTTAATAATTCTATAATATAGTAATTTTTATAATATAATTCTATAATAATTTTGATAAAAATTTGAGAAGTATATTAATTTTTATATCAACACTTTGTTTTCACATATCTTACAATTATATATAATATGTTACCTTATTTACATGGACGAAATCGTTAACTATCATTGTCTATTTATGAATTGTTTTTAGGTAATTTACTTATTTCTTCATGCATTTTGTTGATACAAACGAAAAAATGATACTCGCACTTATGATGGCGAAATGAGACTCATTGCGCGCGCACCTGCTTATCCGTAAATGAGAATGCCTGTAACGCGGAGTCAAGACAGAGGGCGACAGAAGACCGTTGTAAGCGAGGATAATGGGCTGACAGTGGACATTCAGTATGTTAAAGCGAGTGGGGATAAGACGGGTATCGATTCAAGTTGTAAAAGTAGTGGTGACAAGCGATACGAGACGCCGGTTAGGAGTGGGGGATCCATGGCAACTACAGCAGGTCAAGGATTGAGCCATAGGCGAGGTAGACCCACGACCCTACAAAAATTCAACAGAGCTGCACCGCACTCGCATAGCGTGGGATCAAGCAGGTTCCTTAACGATTGGCGAAAGCGGGTGAGTGCGACATGCAGCGAGGGAATGGTTAAAGAAGGGGGGAAATCAGCAGAGGAAAAAAGGAAAAGAAGATGATGGGAAGTTGCTTGCGAGCATTGAGCAAAGAAGGACTGAGGTTATAGTTAGCCATAAAACACGTCATGGAAGTGAGAAGGACAAAGAACAGGGAAATGAGAAAAAAGCAAACGCATCGGGGTTCACGAAAGAATAAAAGGGCTAAAGACAAGAACGGGAGGAGTGAGAGGAGAAGATAGAGATGTGAAAGTGGCGTTCTGGAATGTCTTAGAATTTAAAAACAATGATAAGGGTTTCTGGGGGACTTGAAAAAATCGGACGTACTATGAGGAATGAAAGTGGGCGAATGAGAAAGAATGGAAGGGCATATAAATATTGTTACCGAAAGCATATATGTGGAAGATGCAAGCAGCGAGAAAGGATCACGTGGAAGGGAGAGGAATGGGTGGCATCGTGGCTTGGGTAAGAAAGGAAGTGGTGGTAGCGAAAGAAAAGGGAGTATAGGGTATTTCCAGGAGAGGATGATACACGAGGAGAGATGAGACACTCCTCGGTATTTTGAGCCTGTCTTACTGATCGAGCTGACTTTCAATTTTTTTTTTTTTTTTCCTTGACATGTAAACAAAAACGGGAGTTTACGTAATTGCCGCGGCTTTGTACAACGTTACAGATTATTCTGCGCAACGCTCGGGAAAGAGCCAACAATTTCTGGTGCGCGTGACTAATTATGTATGATCCACACGCACATAAGAATTTTATTACTCGCAACACCTCTCCTCGCCGTTCGAGGAGAGATGGTACAATTAAGAAAAAATTAGTGCAATTGAGAAAAATTGAGAAAAAGAAAGAGTTGATGAAAAAAAGGTTGGCAAAAACACCTACAAAAAACAGAAAGCAAACAAATTGCAAAAAACATCAAAGCAAAGAAATTCTAAACCTGTGAAATTTACTTCAATTGGTATTTTAAATCCCTCCTCTTTATGTGACCGTCCGCGAAAAAAATGACCTAATGCGTCAAAGCTGAATTTTACAGGACGGGCGATCGTAGAAGAGTCCGCAAGCCAGCATTTGAGTAGTGGGGATGCGTCTACGAAAAGCACCCCCTTCACTTACCGCTACACTTTTAGGCACGAGCCAGTGGAGCTCACGGACATTTCGCGTATATCTGTAGTGGTAAGTGGTGGGGCTGGATTTCGTAGGCGTCTCGTTCGGTCTCCGCGTACGCTTATCATGCCTATGTTTGTAGCCTAATAACAAGAAAAGTAATTAACTTGGAAAATTTCTGATTATTGGAAATGAAAGAGTAACTCAGGAACTATCAATTGCCGCAAGAAAATGAAAATAGATTTTTTCCGCATTAAGTCCCTTTCTTCGCACACGGTCACATATTATCATTACACTTGGAAATAAAAAAAGTTTAACGTTAAAATTTATTCCAAAAATATATATCTATGCATGGTTTATATCGAAAGGGTCTGCACTAAGGCCTAAAAGGGTTGGATAATGTTATTTTTGTGTAATGACAGCTCTAGGTGCAAAAAAAATAGTGTACCATCTGTTCTCGATATGGAATACGAAAATATATGGAAGAAGAGGACACAACAATGGTAACAAGAATAAAAGTAGGAAAAGTGTTCGTGGATGTTGTATGCGTGTACAGGAGAAGAGGACGGATGGAGAACAATAAGGAAAAGGACAGAGTAAAGGGAGAACGGGTTGATGCTGATTGGAGGGACCTGAATGCATGGACTGGGTAAAAAGGGGGAGAGGTATGGAATACAGACTAGGAGGGCTGTATGAGAAACTAGAAACTCAAGGAAACGAATCGGGAGGATAGGAGGCAAAATGAAGAATGAGGAAGCTGATGGTTACAATAGAAGTAGGCAATGAGATTGGCTCAGAGCACTTGCTGGTGATGGCGACATTGAATCGTGGAGGCCCAAAACGCGGTAGGGGGAAGAAGGAAAGAAAGAGCGAAAGGAGATTAAAAATGGGCATGTTGGAGGAGGAAAAGTTTAGAGAATTTACAGAAAAACTAGAAAATGAGGAAATAGGGAGTATGGGAGATGTAAGATGTAAGAAAATTGAGGAAAAGGGTAATAGAAAATGGGAAACTCAAAGTAGAAAGAGAAAGAACGAAAGAATGATAAGAGAGAAAAGACAGATGGAGAAAGAAAGGTAGATAAAAGATTTAGAGAAATTGGTATAGGAAGGGAAGGAGTGAGAAGTTATAAACAGGGAAAGAGGAAGAAGGAAGGGCATAAACGAAGCAACCGAGATGAAAGAGTGGATGAAGTATTTCAAGAGTCTGTTAGGGAGTGTGGAAAATAAGGTAAAGGGACAAGGAAGATAAACGGTAGCGGGGGACGAAGACAGGGGAAACGAGGTTAGTAGGGAAGAGGTGAACGAGGCGATTGCAAGGCTTGAAAGAAACAAGGCCACAGGGGAGGATGGGTTGAAAAATTAAGCACTGAAATACGGAGGATTAGGGGTGAAAGAAGTGATGTGGAGGATTTGCAATAAGGTGTGAAAAGGGGAAGGGTGGCCGGAGGAATGGAAGACGGGACTGGTAGTACCGTTGATTGAAAAAGTAGACGGCAAAAAGGTGGAGGAATATAGAGGTATCACACTCATATCGGTGGGATATTAAATTACGCGAAAGTGCTTAGAAGGAGATTGGAAAGACAGGTAGAAGAAAAGGAAAGTATACCACACAACCAAAAGGGTTTTAGGAAAGAGATGGGGACCACATGCAACATCTACGTGCTCAACTATTTAGTCAACAGGAACCTAGGGCGAAAGAAAGGGAAACTAGTCGTACTGTTTATAGATTTTAAGGCAGCATGTGACTCAGTCAACAGGACGGTGTTATGGACAACCATGAAAGAGAGAGGAGTAGACAGAGGTTTAATAGAGAGGATAAACGAAATATTCGTGGAAAATAAGATAAGATAAGATAGGAGAAAAGAAAGGAGCGGTATTGTGGACAGTAAGGTGACTTAGGCAATGGTGCCCGTTGAGCCCACTTCTATTTAGTGTCCTTCTGGCAAACTTAGAGGAGAATATGGGGAGGAAAGGGAAAGGGGGGACAACATTAGGAACAGGCAAAGTGTATTCACTAGCATGTGCAGATGACGTAGTGCTAGTAGCGGACAATTTGAGAGTAACGGGTCTAACAGTGAACGTAAATAAGACATGTGTTTCAGAAATAAAATGCGAGTAAAGTAATAGGACAAGTATGGGGTATAGGTAAAAGAAGGTTCAAAGACGACTGGAGCATGAGAGCGTGGATGTTCGATGTGTTAGTATGGTCAGTGTTAATTTGAGGATGAAAAGAGCATAAGAGAGTGAAAAGTCTGCCTGCGAGATTTTTTAGATGGGCCATGGGAATGAGTTGGGGCTGTCCAGGTTATATATGCAGAGGGAAGGAATAAGACGAAAGAAAATGATTGTCAGGCAACTGAAAAGAGCCTGGAATTTTGAAGAGAAACTAACAAGGGGAGAGGGAAGCAGAACTCTACAAGCGTGTGCCTGGGAGGTTATGGATAAAAAGAGGACGGGTAACATGGGGCGTTCGAAATGGGAGGAGAGATATGAAATGAGGTTTGAATATGGCATGCAAGTGAGAGGTAGGGAGTGACAGGGAATAGAGGAAGAGATGACGGCAAGGCAAGGAGGGGAAAGGAAAGACAGAACAAAATCGCGGATCCAAGGAAGCCTAAGGCAAGGTCGCAAGCGCTTAGAAGTAAGAATAGTTATTAAGATGATACGAAGCAAATAGTTGGTAATATAGTGTATAAGGCTTGTTTGTAAGAATGCATGTAATGTTTATGCAAAGACTGTCAAACTTATAAGAGGGCGAGAGAATAAACAAAATAAAGAAGAAAGAAGTAACATACTTGAAATGCAAAAATAGTATTAAGCAAAAATGCATGATTTTAAATTATTTAAAGGCAATAACGTCCAAATTTTGTATATTCACTCTTCAAAAATTATTGTGCACATAATGAGATTCAATGAAGGAAGACATTTTTCTCATAGAATATTATAATATAGAAAAATAATATAGGAAAATACCTTTTTTTATTTTGATTATAAATGTTACGATTTTCCATTATTATTTAATAATAATAATAATTGAGAATTACTGACAAAGTTACTCATTTAATAACCACTATCAACATGCATTAAAATAATCATTACGGAAAAACCGCTTGTACAGACTAAAATTGCTATCGATTTATATTATTTTATTAACGATAAAAATATTTAACAGTTATATTTTTCTGCAGCTACTTATTATAATTTATAATTAATATGAAAGTTGTTTGATGAGAAATACAATACTTCCAGCAAAAAAGGATTCGTTTATTAGAATATTTATAATAATTATAATTGTTAAGTGATGGTTATGTTCCATTCTAAATACTACTGCTACGAGATATTTAGGCATTTTTAATCAAGATAAGGTTTTTTGTTGCGTTTAAGCACCGTATGAGAATAATTGTTTATAACAATTGGCTTAAATCATAAACTAAATATTTATGTTCCTAAAGTGTATCTGCAATAATTCCGATAGATAGTGACATCTGTTAAGTCTTTTCTTCGAAGAAAAAAAATAATATTCGTAAAATGTTTAATTTGGACGTTCCATTTGTCTAAATAAAAAATTCCACACATTGAAATTAAAAAATCATGCCTGAAGTCGTTCTTCTGCAAGGATTAATCGTGAGCATTTAAAATTGTCATTAACGCTTTTGAAATCAACATCAAATCAACAATGAAATTTAATTTTGAACCTGTTGTATTTTGCCGGAAAATGCCCCCAAAAATTCAAAATAGCAGTTTTCTATCAAATTCATGCTAAAGATGGTATTTTTTATATTTTTTCAACATGAATTATTTTTCGTCGATAAGTGACGAGTTTCCAAGTATTTTTTAATCAATTTTGAATTGTTTAAACAAGGTTATTCCTCTGTAAATTGTGAAAGGTTATTATTTTCCGGGATAAATGATACAGGTAATGAATCTCAACTTCTTGATTAACATATTTAGTTATTATTTAAACAATTTTAATTTTTTTAAACAACTTTTCCTTGTTGAATCGTGAAAAGTTATTATTTTTTGGAACTAATGACACAATTGACGAATGTGTAGATTAATAGATTTTTTCAAGGATATTTAGCAATTATTTAAACAATTTTTTCGCCTGCTGTGCGTGAAATGTGATTATTTTCTGGAATTAATGACACAATTGACGAATGTTGAAAGCAATATATTTTTTTAAGCATATTTAACAATTATGTAAACAGTTTTCAATTGTATAAACAATTTTCATTCGTATAAACAGTTTTTCCCTGTTAATAGTGAACAGTTAATTTATTAATGTTTTAATTAATATTTATTAATGACGCATTTTGCGATTATTGAAAGTAATATTTTTTTATTTAAGATATTTTGCAATTATTTAAACAATTAATAATCATTCACTTGCACCATTTCACAGGGAAGATGGGGCAAAGTCTAGTGTTTTCGAATCTCTTAAACTATGTCGTTTATTATTCAGTATTTTCTTATCTCAAAACGTATATTGTTTAAACAATAATCATTAGTTGGATCTCAAGATCTATGCTAAAAATAAACAGCAACCAGATCTAGCTTTAGGAATGGTGAAAGATTACACGCGGGAGATTGGAATGGAGTTTGTGTTAAAAAAATGCGCTCAGGTTAATTTGAAGCAATTGCGCGACAGAAATAATTGTCCAGAGTAGGAAGTTCTAGTGTATGTGGCAATTCTCATTTTCGACAATTGACGAACGTTTTGGCTCAAAATGTGGTGTCGATATGCTAAAGTGGAAATGACACCGTCTTGACACGCCAAAATGAAATCCTTCGTGCCCGGCTTCAATTCGGGTGATTTGAGGATAGAAAACGTTAGCTCATACGCCATCGTCTGATCCTCCACGTTTCTGTGGAAGATGCCGTGCATGCTCTTGTCGAGGAGCTGTTCGCGGAAGTTTTTCTCTTGTGCTTTCTTGATTCAGGTCTCCAGGAGTGAGTACTCGAGGAGGATAATGTTTGATGCATTTTGCTCACCACTGATATTGCCTCCTCCACTGCTTTGTACAGAAACGCTCCTTTTCCCACTTCTTCGTGTTTCCTGGCCATTTTAAGAAGAGGAGAATAATCCTCTTATGAAGACATTCGAGATTCAGTATTATACTGGGTGAAGTTCACGGTATTAGAGCACAGACGAGCCTGTTATTAACCCACTAACTCGTGGGATCTTCGCGTCCGTGCGTTAATACCTTGAACTCTCTTGCGCTAAACCCCAGAGTTTTCTCTCCGTGTAGAGCTAGATCTAGTTGCTGTTTATTTTCAGCATATATCCTAAGATCACCCATGTAAAATACATAAGTTACCTTATGCTTTCAATATCCGGGTTTGCCGCAGAATTACCCTTCTGAATGGCGAAGTGCGAGAGATAGTGGCAGTAATGTGGGGCAAAAGAGGAGAGGGCTCATGGAGTCGTCCTGAAAGAGACCTCTCTGAAAGGTGACGTTGTTAGTTGTCAAACGATGTTTTCTAAACGAGATAGTAAATCAGGTTTTCCAAAGCAGCGTCAATCTGTCTATGCACCTCACGATGCGTGGATGTGCCTTTAAGCTTTCCAACAAACAGATGATATGTCTATTGGAGTTTGAATCGAAAGCTTTCCGGTAGTCAATCCAGGTCATCTATAGGCAGCGCTGCTAGGATGATGTGTCTTTGCGGACACATCTATCGATGAGCAGGTTCTGCCGACATCCAGCTACGCCTTTCTTTGAGTCGCGTGGATCGTACAGACAGCTCCAGTTGCCTGAACAATCCTATCTTTTAGGATAGGATCTGGTCTCTCAGAGGAATAGTTCTGCATGCCTTTTAATACTCTTTTCATCTCCTCGGTAGTGATAGGTGGACATTCCTGCTCAGGCGTTATGAGGGCACAGCATAGCTCCTTGAAGTTATTTATGTTCTTTATGTTTTCTTTCAACGGATGCTGGATTTCGTGGACTTCTCCACAAAATGCCTAGGCCTCCTCTGTTTTGGCTGGGTAGTCGACAGTAACAGGAGGGTCTGCAAGCTTCAAGATGGGTCAAAAAAGAACTTTTCATTTTCTCTGACTCATCTTTCCTCCGATCTAGACTTTTCCTGGCGTCAGATAGTATCCGTATTCTGTCAACAATATGCTGCCTGATGGTCAGCATCTTTGGCTAGTTCAGTGTGTAATGACGGATCTTTGTACTGAGTTGATACATTCTTCTTTTGGTCTTATGGTCAAACTTTGGTTTTGTTTTACGGTTTGCATCCGCCAAAGTTCTCTCTGCATCATACACACTACAATTGATGGTCGAGAGGATGGACTCTTCGGTTCGGTTTCTTGGGAATCGAACCCGCTGGCCTATGGCAAAGCCACTGAACACGTCCTCATATTGCGGATAGAGGGCTCCTGTACCAAGGGTTTCTGCTGATGGTTACAATACTTAATAAGCAGTCGCAGACAATTGTCCAGGGATGGTCTTGAAAGAAAAACACCCAATCAGGGGCGTGAAAACCGTCTCGAACGCTGAATGGCATCTCGGTGAGTTATCTGACAACGATGACTTTGGGATACCAAGCTACCTCTTAGAGTATGCAGCCTTATCCTTGCATGCGGGATTCTGAAAGGATGGACGAATCCTTTCACTAGCTGCTTCTGGGAACAACAATGGCATCACTAGACCCAGTTGTGAATGCCGTTCAAACCCATTGAACGCGCAGAGCACCCGACAATGGGTCGGCTAATAGTGCCGATCACCCTACAGTTCTGGTTGCCGAAAATATTTAGGATGGAAACACTTCGATGGACCGGAGAAACGCTCACACTGCATGGACCAATTATCTCAAGGATGACTTGCTGCCTGCTACGGTGCCAGCATTATCCCTGTTCACGGAGGCTTCATTGTGCGTATGCACACTCTGTGGTTTCAGAACACCCAGAGTTTCAGCACGTTGCGCAACAGTCTTTGCGAGATCAAGCTGTCCATCTCTCGAAAACTGGATGTAAACGCAAAGCGCCTTTCGAACCGTTGCATGAACAAGCCACAGATGAAGAGTAGAGAGCAACATTACTACAAACGCAGAATGCAGGCAACTTCTGCAATTTAGTTTATGGTGCGGTGAGAGTTTTTGCTGATTCGAATCGAAGGTTAAAACTGACGATGGATCAAAAGACAAAAAGACGCTTGCATTAACTTAACAAGAAGATTGGCTGAGCAAGACTTAATGCCTCCCGTGTTCAGTCTGTGATTTACTACATAACATCTGGTAGGCTTTTTGCGGAAAGGGTCCGAAAGTTCGCCCACGAACTGAGGACCTATCATCAAACACTGAACAAGTACAAGCTGCTGACAGTCAAGGAGCACATTGTTGACAACATACGGGTGTTTTCTGACAAATAGAGGATAATAGAGAAGAGGGAGGGGTGGGTCAGGGAGAATTAACAGTTTCTCGCTGACCCATCGCGCCTCTTAAGCGATCTCCCTGTTTCTGTCAAAAATCCGCCCAAGGCCCACGAGTTCCAAAATTTTTGGTTACAGGTTTACGTGGAGCAACCACAATTTAAGGAAAACATTAAGAATATCATTCGCTTCACGGAGGTTTGCGACAACCTCATAACATCTGAGGAGGAATGTCCATCGATTAACGCCGAAGAGGTGCAAAAAGCGCCTAGGGGCACACAGAACTTCTCCGCTGCAGGAAAAGACGCTATCAAGAATTTCTGGTGGAAGAGGCTTACATCTGCACGCCAACACCTGGCCCGAATCTTCACCTCATTTTTAAGGCGCTTTCTCAGGCTTGATTTTTAGCCCATGTATTACAAATAATCTCAATGGCATAATACACAAAAAGAAAGTTTCCTTTTTTTTGAAAAATAGTCTTGTTTTTTTTTTAAGTACTCGAAAATGTGCTCTGTTTATGCACCTGAAAACAAGCAATCCGCCACCGGGAAATTATCCACGATAAACCGAAAACAGGCGCTCCAAATTTCGATATTACAGCTGGCTGCTGGAGCGTTAAATTTTTCGATGATACTTGAGCCCCGGGGGGTCGGTCGTAACTCATCCGACCATCCTATTGTTAGAGCGTTACACGATTCGAGCCGGTTGAACGAAATTGATAATTATTAAAATATTAAGAAATTGCATTTTAATATGCTACATTAGAATTATTACATAATGACGAGACGATTAAAAAATATATTAAAAAATCGGTTAACCCGTTAAATTTCTGTTGGGAGCTTTGGTTATTTTGCATTTTATTTAAGATTACCTTCAATATTGAGAATATTGACCCATTTTCCTAATCCTTTTTTTCTTTTTTTTTAATTATATTTTTTTAAATTTTATCAGCTAATAAAAATTTCATCGATCCATGTTTTGCGCAATTTTATAGAGAGAGAGAGAGAGAGAGAGAGAGAGAGAGAGAGAGAGAGAGAGAGTCTTTATCGAAAGACGAAAGCAGATTCGAGGAGATCAGGTAATTGCACATGTGAGTAATTAATTAATTATTTAATTGATGATTAATCAATTCATTATCATACAATTGAGTAATAATAAGTGTTTAATCAATTTATTAACCGAAGAATTACTTAATAAAGTAATGGATCGATGATTAACAAACTGACAATTCTTTGTCACTATATATCACCACTTATGTAATTTGAAGACGAGCAGAAAGAAAGAAGGTCACTTTCTATCTATAAATGGTAAAACTATGCATTTGTTTACAAAATTTGTTTATAAAAAAAAATATAATATCGATTGACCATTTTTCGTCAATAAACATCACCACTTGTGTAATTTGAAGACGATTAGAAAAAAAACTATTACTTTCTGTCAATAAATCACCAAACAATGCATTTGTTTATAAAATAAACAAATCGAATGACTAATCTTAATTACTAAATATTACCACTCATATAATTTAAAAGTACTAAGAAAGAAAAACGATTACCTTCTGCCAAAAACCGCCTAAACTATGCACTTTTTTACATAATTTGTTTATAAATTAAAAAAATTCTACCATACAACAAATTTTCATGATCAAATATGATCCTGTTGATACAATCAACCAATTTCAACTTACAAATATACTTTGCAAGCAAAATTTTCAATATGTTGACATTTTGTCAATATAATTTCTTTATAACAATTAGATTTGATATCCTGTACATTACTTATATTATTTGGATACTTCGACATTCATTTTTGTCGAGAATGGGATTAATTACGTCATTGATTTCAAGGTAGAAAATAATCATTTAAAAATATCTGATTTTCTCTCTTTGTTTATTTATACAAAAATTATTTATTAAGGAATTAACGCAAGAGGAAATCGATACAATTACGACAAAGAATCCGAAGACTTAACTTTTTATTTAATTATGACTTATAGACATCGAATTTCGGACTATATACTCTATAAATAAAAAATACAAATCGATCACAAAAAAAAATACAGATATTTTAATTTTCCACCGACTACTACTTTTTTATATGGCTACTGCGATATCAGGGTGTCTACTCAAATCCTGCATAAAAACTCCCTGACAATTTCAGGTTTTTTCCATGTTACCAAGTTTTTTCCAGGTATATGTATACAGTTCCGTCAGTTTATTTTAAATAAGATTTTTTTCAGTTTCTTCAATTATTATGCCTAATTTAGAAAACGTTGGCAAATTATATAAGAAGATATTGTTGAACATATGAGAACCATCGATTAATAAAGTAATTACATAATACTAAAAACATAATTATTCATATGTAGGTAAAATTACTGTGGGTACTATATTAAATTTAATTAAAACCGCTGGAAATTTTTCATTTTACAAATATTGCATTTTCAACGACGCAGATGAATTTTTAACGAAATAATTGAATTTTCGATCAAGAAGATCAATTTTATTCTTCCAAAAATACGAATTTTCAGTGAAATACAAGAGTTCTAAACCAAATAGTTGAATTTTCAACTAAAGAAATCAATTTTCAATCAAATAGTTGAATTTTGAACTAAAAAAGATCAATTTTGAACAAAACATTATATAGTTAAATTTTCAGTTAAAAATCCCAAACTGATGAATTTTCAACTAAAATAATGAATTTTCAACTGGAATAGCTCAATTTCAAACAAAAAAGATTATTTTTGAACTACAATGATCAATCTTTAACTGGAATAGTTGAATTTTCAACCAGGAACATCAATTTCGACCAAAAAGGACGACTTTTCGACAAAAAAGATAAACTGTCAACCAAAAATTGAATACCTAAATTTTCAGTTAAAATATTCAGCCAAGGAGATAAATGAAAAACTAAAGTGATGAAATATTCAACTGGGGTTGCTACATATTCAATTTTAAAAAATTTCCACCCAAAAAAACTGATTTAAAGAACAAGTTACATTTTCAAAGAAAGTGATGAATTTTCAACTAAAATGATCAATGTACCATTATAAAAGGCTAATTTTTAATGAAATAGTTGAGTTTTAAACAAAAAGATGAATTTTTAACCAATTAATGACTTTTTTTAATAAAAAATACGAGTTTGCATCTATGAAAGATAAATTGTCAACCAAAAATGGAATAGTTAAATTTTCAGGTAAAAAAGTTCAACCAAAGACATGAATTTTCAGCTAAAATAATGAAATATTTGAGTGGGATTGTTAAATTTTCAAGAAAAAAATTTTTTTTTTCAAATCGGGAATACGTGAATATTTGAACTAAGTAATTTACTTTTCATGAAAAAGATGATGAAATCTGGAAAAAAACAGATGAATTCAACGAAAAAAGACATCTCAACATGAGTTAAATTTCGAAGCAAAAAGATGAATTTTCAAACAAGGAGGTTAATTTTCGACCAAAAAGAACGAATTTTCCACAAAATACATGATTTTTCAACCAGATACTCAACTTTTTAAATAAAAACGACCAATATTCACACAAAAATAGAATATTTAAATTTTCAGTTAAAAAAATTAATTTAAAACAAACAAAAAGAAGGAATTTTCCAGAAAATAGTTCAGTATAGTAATATACAGTAATATTCTACGTTTGCAAATGAAGAATCATTGTTATGTAATTTTATAGTGCAATTTAAGAAACAATTAAGCATCGTCCGGGAGTATGAGGACACCTAAAAAACAATCAATTAAAAACGTACACTCACATTTCGTAGGATATCTCCGAAACAAAATAAGATAGGACAATTCTTTAAAAAGTCTTGAAAACGTTATTAAATTCCGCGTCTAATGAGTCCTAATTAAAGTAATTTTGGTAAATAGAGCTCTGAAAATATATAGGAATATAATGGTTATAATTCGAAAGTCACGCAAAATGAATCTCGAATGGAAAAATGTTATTCCGAAGATATCCTACGAAAAGTGAGTGCATGTTTTCAAACGTTAGTCTCAGGTGTTTTGATACTCCCAGACTTCATAGCCAAAAATTCCCTCAAAATGGGTGAAATACGATAATTTTTCAAGAAAATAGAGATATAGTAGGGAAATAAATTCTTTGAAATAAAATTAATGTAGGTACTATATTGAATTCAATATGAAATGCTTTAAATTTTTAAGATTTCAAGTCGTCGTATATTGCATCTCCTACCTAAAAAGTGTAACCTTTTAGAAAGCAGTTGACTTTTAAACCTTAAAGGACAAATTTTCAACATAAAAAATAATTTACAAGCAAATGTTTCAATTTTCTACAAAAAATTAAGTTTCAACCAAACAGTTGCATCCACAACCAAATAACTGAAATATTCAGAAAAAGGCACAAATTTTCAACAAAATAGTGGTTTTTTAACTAAATAATTGAATTTTCCACCTGCAAAGATACATTTTCAAGCAGATAGATATATAGCCTTTCGACCCGAGTTGTGCACGCTATTTTTCATCATACCTTTAACGGAGATCGATTTTCCTTTGTTCGCGAACATAATTAATTTTGTTGAGAATAATCGACTATAATATTTTTACAGTAGACAAGAGGTTAGACCAATCACGAGCCGTTTTATTTCTTTTCATCCCGCTACGTCATTACTTTTCCTCCCTAGGGAGGAAAAGGCTGAAAAGAAAAGAAAAAAGCCTAGGGAGGCTGCATTCGGCAACTTTCACTTCGCTCTACAGGCATTGAAAATTGATCTTTTGATGAAGGTACGATGAAAAAATAATTTTGCAAGCAAATTATCATTATTAATAACTACCTTTATCTATATTAATGCCAGATAGTTGCGGTTTCTTCTGATATTTTTAACTTTTTACCCTCTTTTTACTTAGTAAAGTAATAAATACATACTAAATAATAATAAATACATGGGTTTTCAAACAATTTATTAATATTTATAACTATGAATCAGACTAAATCTACTTAGATAAAATCTACTTAGACTAAATCTACTTAAATAAGTGCTAACAAGTTGCGGGTTTTTCTGAACTTTTAAACTTTTAGTCCACTTTTCACCTAGTCAGATCAAAATTAATGCCAGTTCACAAACATGCTTATTTAAACAATTTATTATTGTTTATAACTATCTTTTCGTAGAGTAAGGCTAGAAAGTTGCTTTTTTTCTGAAATCTTTAGTTTTTCTTTGACTTTTTGGTTATGAACGAATAATAAGTGAACCTCAGAAAGAATAATTTAATATTTTATTGTTTTGAGTGAATTATTTTTCCTCTTTTCCCATTGCTTAAAAAATAATAATTTAAACAAACAGAAACAAGTTTTCGGACAATTGCTGCATCTCTGAATCTACGGAGATAAACGTACGCCTCACCGAAATCTCTGAGTAACTACTTAAAGGAAAAGTTATATTCAATGTGATACATTTAGAAAATTTGAAGTATATTTCAAATATCTGTTTTATTGCAGAAAAAATTATTCACAAAAAAGAAAGAGATTGTTTAAAATATGATTCTCTCCTTTGTTTATTTATTATTTGTTCATAACTAAAGGGACAAAGCAAAGTTAAAAATTGCAGAAATAACCGCAACTTTCTAGTACTTGTCTAAGAAAAGATAGTTATAAACAATAATAAATTGTTTAAACAACTATTTTTGTTAACTTGCATTAATTATTACCTCAGTAAGTGAAAATTGGACAAAAAGTTAATAATTTCAGAAAAACTGCAACTATCTAGTATTAATATAGAAGATGATAGCTATTAACAATAATAATTTGTTTAAACAATTATTTTTGATATATTTAATTAAATATACTAACACACTCCAAGTGAAAAGTTGATAAAAAGTTGAAATTTTCATAAAAAACGCAATTTCTAGCATTATTCAAATATAATATTATTAACGATAATAATGAATTTTTTTAACAATTTTTTTTCAACATTAATGAACATCTAATTAGCAGTATCAAGTAGTTTTTCATGTATTAAAAACAATTTGTCTTGAAAAACATAAAAAAATCATAATTAGCTTCAAAAACTCGCAAAACTCATTTTTTCACTCATGGGATTTTTTTTGGGTCCCTATAAAACAGACTTATAGGGGTGATATTTGACAAGTAATATTTTATTGGTATTCTATGTCTAATTATGAACAGAAATGTCGAGTTTCAACTCGACTCAGCTAAAATTGACGATTCTAAATGAAAGTTACAAAAACGTCTTTTTTTCTTATGGGAAATACGTGTTAAACTTCATGGGACCTTGGGGCCACCTACCTCTAAATATCATTTTTTTTCAAGAAAAAAATGGCTTTATTTATTTGTGGACTCGAACAAATTTTCGACCATATGCATAAAAATTCAAGAAACAAAAATTTCCAATACATTTTTGGACCATCCTATTGCTACAGGTCAGGGAATTCTGGAAAGTCCGGAATGCAGGAGAAAAAGTTCAAGAATTTTGTTAAAATGTCATTCTTTTTTAATAAAAATTCGTCTTTTTAGGTTAAAAATTAAACTATTCGGTTGAAAAATTATCTTCTTCAGTTAAACGTTCAACTATTCTGTTTAAAATTCATGTATGTTGTTGAAAATTCATCTTTTTAATTCACCTTTTTTGGTTGAAAATTCAACTCATTTGTTGACAATTCCTCTTTTTGGTTTAAAAATTCATCTCTTATGGTAAAATGTAAATCTTTTTTTGGTTGAAAATGCCTATATTAGTTGAGGATTCAAGTAACTTATTGAAAATTCATGTATTTTGGTTCACTTCAACTGTTTTTAGTTGAGAAATTATTTTTTAACTGAAAATCGAAATATTTTATTTTTGGTTGAAAATGTATCTTTTTAGTTGAAAATTCATGTATTTTGTTGAAAATGTGTCTTTTTTAAAGGAAATTCATTTTTGTTGTTGTTGAAAATTCAACTATTTGGTTAATAATTCATTTTTTATTGAAGTTTAATTATAAACTTCTGTATTACTGGTGTCACTAAAAGTCTTCAAGATAGATTTTGAAACAAACTTGTTTTTTGCATTAACATTATTGATCTCCTATGTGTGGTTTTCATATAAACTCTTCTAAACTTACATAGTCCTGTAATCTTGTAATTTAGTGTGCACGAAAAATCTAAGTGGTTAACCTCTTATAAAAAGTCTTATTTTTCTCACGTAACTTAAGTTTGTTACGCCTTACATTCTTCTCTTTCTTAAAACGATTTTTTTCTGAATTGAAGTTACAATATCGACTTAATATCAGCAATTTAATTTATTCAAATTAAATTGTTAAATAGGCAGGATTTACCGAAAATTAATTAATAAATTATCAATTTAATTTAATTAATTAAAAAATAATTAATTGCGCAATTTAATGTTGAGATTTATACAATTATGTTTTTTTTTGGGTTCAAAAATATCTTAAAAAATATCAAATCGGCTTTCTAAAATTAAACCCCTTTCAACTTTCTCTGATGTAAGATCTGGTATTTGTATTTAAGCTCATGATAAAGCCATCGATTAAATCGAAGCACAACCTATAAGCTTATATAAGCCGATGCATTTAAACTGCATCTGGAGAGCCAAGTATGCTTTCACGACAAAATTAATTTATGATATATTTTCAGGGTTTAATCAGTCCTGACAGATTATGTTCCAGAGTGCTTTTATTGGAAGTAAAATCTCTTTGAATAAACAAAACCTGAGAGAATTCTATATACTTATTCCTTTAACAAATTGAGTTTATTGCAAATAAAGATCCTTCAAAGGAGTGATATTGGAAGTGTAATCGTTTAAGTAAACATTTCCTGTCATATTAAAATTTTTTAAAATAAATCTCTAACGCTTGTTCAATGAATACTTTTTTCTGTTTCAGGTAAGATTTTTTCTGGATACTTTTTCAACTTTGTGGATATCTCTTCAGTTTTATGGTAAGATAAAACTAAGATGAAAAACTTAGCTTTAGGGTGAAAATTAGAGACAAAGGTCAAATATAGGTAAAAAATGTGAATATTTGCGTTACTAAAGAAAATTTGTGCTTTTCACTGAAAACTCAGTTAATCCTTCAGTCGCTGATTCATTTACTGATTTGTGTATATTTAGTTTCTATGAGCCACAATTTCACTCAGTGACTCATTTATATGTAGATATTTAATCAGCGAGTTTGACTGATTATTCAGTTGAATTGTCTAATAAAACAGTCAAACACACTGATTAAATATCTAAACATTAGACACTGAATGAATGTAGAAAAACTGATTCAAATGTATAGAACACACGAATACGTTAAATATTTCCGCCTACCTTAATCAGTGAAAATTAACTGAGAAATCAATGTTCTTTAAATTGAAATCAGAGAAAATCCTCGCTGATTTAATTCAGTGAACAATTTCATAGTTAGTTTTCAGTGGGTTGGACTGCTTTTTCAGTCAAATTCACTGAATAAAAATAAAATCTTTCTTCACTGATTTCATTCAGTGCCCCTTTCCTTACTGATTTTTCAGTGCTTTCGATTAGATATTTAGAGGATTAAAAAGATTATTCAGAACATTTTACTGAATAATCAGTCCAGCCAACTGACTCTAAATATGAATCAGTGAAAAATTCACTGACTGAAATAGTAGTTGGACATTTCACTCATTAATCAGTGATTCCGGACTGCTCACTAATCAGTTCAGTAACACCAGAGTAAATCATCCGAGACATAACCTCTGAGTTTTAAAGTAAAGCGTTGTTGTTAGTCTTTTGCTTAAGTAGCAAAAATAATTCTTTTAACAAATTAATTTGTAAATCTTCGGACTATAAGTGTGCTGAATTTACTACGGGAAAAATATACTCTTAACTCGTATAAAAAGTACTTACTTGACGGGCGTGTACATGACAGTCGTATCTTGAAAGTAAAGAAATATGTGAGGTTTTTTGTCATTTAGAAGCATAAAATCTTTTCAAATTTTTTAATATTTGATCACATTTACGGGTTTTAAGTGTTTACTATGATTATTTTGTTGAATCTACTAAAATCTTATTTTATTATGACTGCTAAATTGATGTGGTGCATTGCTGCCAACTCTCAAAAGTGAAACTTTCACTGAATGAATGAGTAACTTTTCACTGGTTGGCAGTGACCGGTTTCTAGCTATTTGAATCAGTAAAGATTATTTATATTCAGCGAGTGACTATACATTAGGGTGGGTCGAATAAAAATGGTTTTAGAAATCACAAACAATACCATGTCTAAAAGTATAGTGCATTGGGACTCTCATGAAGTGTACTGAATATGGAATCGATCAATTTCAATGTATAGATAACACGCAGGAGCAAAATATGTTAAAAAATTATTATCTGCAGAGTTTTTAAGTTGCTTTGAATTTCCATTTTTTTACATTTTTGGTGATGTCTAGAGTCTAGAGTATTCTCAATTTTTGACAGGTTTTAGAATACTATTATGCACGATATAATTATGTTTTAATATACCCCTGTAATTAAATTTTATTTATTGTAATTTTGCACATAAAAGAACCGCGTAAGGAAGAGGACTCACAAGGAATTTAAAAAAGCCCAAAATGTCACATGGACCGCTATGCGACAGCCTTTCAATTCCTGGATACATCAGGCGGTAGCGCTCCCATTTTGTAATCGCAATGTGTGGTCTCAATTCCTGCTGCCTGTATTTTTTGCCAATTTTTTTTATTGTTATGACTATTAAATTCATTTAAATCAAGCCAAAAGATTCATTTTTTAACATTTTTTATATGCGATAAGAATAAAATATATGAAAATAGTATAATAAGAATAAAATAAATATTCAAATTTGAAGAAATATTAAAATGAAATGAGGTAAAAATAGAATATAAATAAAAAATGGAAGGAGAACAGATGTTCCTTGCTTCCTTGGCAGAGTTTCTTCGTAGTTTTTAAAGTTGCAGACTTACAGACTTACCTCGAAAATGAGGACTTCCATGCCCTTAAATGATATGCAAAGTGCGCTTTATTCCAGCAGACTGTGCGAGAATAATAATGGCGTATGCGCAATTTGTAATACACATATTTTGTGAATCGACGAAATGGACGCACATGAGCACTTCAGAGATCAGTAAATTTACTGCCGGAAAAATATTCTTAAGTATTGCTTTTTTTTTAATTCCTAAATTTAGCTGAAACCCACCATATGAGATTGAAAATTTGGTAAAAAGTATAAAAAAGTGCTCAATATTTTCCTTGGACGTTTGTTGCAAAAAATAGCGTATGGCACACTTGCGAATAGGTAATTACTACACTCATGTATGTGGCTGCAACATTTGCCTTCGGCTCTTCGCACACGTCCACGTTTTCACACTCGTTTCGCTCGTGTGCTTACCTTCGGCTCATGCTGCAACTTTCACACTTCTCGACAATCGCCTATTTTGCGCACTTGTATCAAAAATAGCTATTAAATTTGAATATTTATTCTATTCTTATTATACTATTTTTATCTAGTTTATTTTAATCTCATGTGAAAAGAATAATGAATAAAATATAAATGTTTAATTGAATGATGAAAAATAAGAATTTTAAATAAAAAAAACTTTTCTTAATATTTTCATATGAAAAAAAGGTTAAAAATTAGTTCATTAGCTTGATTAAAATTTTTTAAATAAATTTAATAGTCAATTGCAATAAAACAAATTTTGAATGAAAACAAAATTGGAAAACAATGCAGGCAGCAGGAATCGAGTTCAGGGAAAATGAAAAAGTTTTTAGGTAGAATTTTGAAAATGAAGTTTTGTGGCCACCCTGAGATAATATTCTTGTTAGTAATTTATACGTCTTCTAATTCTGTTTCTTCTTTTTGTAGTTGTCTCCTTCTGACGAATATATTTTTAGTTAAAATTTTCATTATTTGGTTAAAAATTCAACAATGTTGTTAAAAAGTTATCCTTTTCGGTTGAAAATTCAACTGTTTTGGTTAAAAATTCGTCTTTTTGGATTGAAAAGTCAACTATTTTGGTAGAAAATTAACTTTTTTTGAAAATTTATATTTTGGTATTGAAAATTCAACTGAATTTTTTTTTATTGAAAATTAACTTTTTTATTGAAGATTCATCTTTTCGGGTTTAAAAATTAACTGTTTTCTAAAACATTTATCTTTTTAGCTTGAAAAGTCCTTTTTGTATTTAAAATTAATCTTCAATGGTAGAAAAGGAATATTTTTTGTAAAAAATTGATTTATTTAGTTGAAAATTTTACTGTGTTGATAACAAGTAATCTTTTTTGGTCGAAATTTGAACTATTTTGTTGAAAATTCGTCCTTTTGGATTGAAAATTTATCTTTCATGGTAGAAAGAGAGAAAGTTGAAGTTTTTAAATTTTAATCTTAACTTGTTTTATTCAGTTTATAAAAGATTGTATGTTAAAATTGTTACAAGATTATAATGCTGATCGTTGAATATTAATGATCAGGGGAAAATCAGGGAAAAGTTGTGGAATTTTGAAAATGAAGTTCTCCCTGCCTTGTCATATATGAAAGAAATATTAATGGAGACTAATGATGAAAAGACATTCCCATCTTTCACAGATCGCCAACCTTGGCTCCTCTTCCTCTTGTTTCGAAACTCAAAACTCAGCGGGCGTACAGGCGGATACAAATCGATTGAAAGTATGTACGCGAATATTGAGGAAGCAAGCGTATGGAAGTATAGGATCCAAACATGTCTTTCTTGCAATGTAAGTTGTAAATGGCACTTCGCGGGCGTTTAATCGGCGCCGCGACGCGACGTTGTCTCCTTCCATAGGAACCTTTCATTTCTTTTAACTTTCAAAGCAAACTCCAGCCTATGTTTTCTCTTCTTTGCATAATCTACAATAATATATCTATACGTATATATCCCACATATTATTCTGCATGGTGTGCAGTTCTTTATTTTTATTTTACACTCTCTGCCAAAGCTCCCTCACTATTTTCCCATCCTTTATTGTTTCAAGAGGAATACAAAAAAAGTATAGAGGTTTTAATTAAGTGTCTCTTCTCATCTCAAAGACACTGGGGCTAAATAGAAATAGAAATGAATAACTTCATGCACCAGAGAATAAAATTGTCTACTGACAGATAAATGAAATTCATATTTTGAAAGGCCGGTGTGGGACTGTTCAAAAACTACTACCCCTCCTCTTAAGTCAATTTTTTTTTCTTCGAATTTATTTAATAAATGCCTAAAATAAAACACAAAATATACAAGCATAATATTTTAACAGACTTCGCAGCCCAAAATGCTCTCAAAACAGGGAAAGTATGGGGATTTTTAACGAAAATATGGGTATAAATTCTTTTAAAGAAACTTAATGTCTAGGCACCATATATTTAATTCAATATGAAACGCTTAAAATTTTAAGTTAAAATATATTGCATTTTCAACCGAAAAAGATGATTTTTCAACCAAATAGTTGAATTAACTTCAACCATAAACATTTCAGCTTTTAATCAAATAGTCGAATCTTCAAGCCAAAAAGACGAATTTTTTAGAAGACAGTCGAATTTTTAACCAAGAACTTTTCTACCAAAAATATGAATTTCCAAAGAAACAGTCGAATTTTTGAACTAAAAACATGACTTTTTAACAAAATGCACTGAACCTGGATTTGTGCACGTTTGCGGACATGGCCCGCGACACAAATCCAGAGACTCCGAACGCGAACTGGCAGTGCCGCATGAACAATTTCTGTTGAATTTAGAGGCATGACGCAACCTGATGCAACTAACGTTCTGAAAGTCCTCTCTTTCGCCCCCGCGGCTCCTCTCATGGCCTAAATGCGGAGGACATCAATTCTAGGAACGCACAAATTCAGTTTACGGAAATCCAGGTTTCAGTGTGGTTGAATTTTCAACAACATAATTAAATTTCCAACAAAATAGTTGAATGTTCAAGCTCCAAAGATGAATTTTCAAGCCAAAAAGGCGAATTTGTTAGAAGGCAGTTGACTTTTCAATCCAAAAGCACGAATTTTCTATCCAGAAAGGCAACAAAATGTTCAACAAACAGTTAAATTTTCAGCAAAATAAAAAAATATTCAACAAAATAATTGATTTTTCAACAAAATAATTAAATTTCCAACAAAGTAGTAGAATTTTCAATAAAAATGATGAATCTTAAAGAAAATAAAAAAAAATTAACAAAGATGTTCGACATCCAACCAAGTAGATGAAAAAGATTAATTCCTAACGAAAAATATAATGAAAAGCAGTTGAATTAAACCAAAAAAAGACGAATTTTTAACAAATTATTAAAATCCTCAATCAAAACAGATTAATTTTTATGGGTTGTCTACTCGTACGGCCGGCCATAAAGTACTAGTTTGTCGTCCGCCGGTTTGCAAAGTACTTTTGAAATTAATATTTTTACTATTAACAGTTGCAGGGTTCACAGCGCAAAAAGAGCTCCAAAAAGGGGAAATAGGGTAATTTTTTCACTAAAAAGGGGGAAATAGGGGAAAGATTAAACATTTATTTTTACATTAAGAAAAGAAGAAACAATCTTTTTATGTATTGTATAGTTTTTAAATAACCAGTACGAGCCATGCCCGAAACCGGTCTTCAATCGGAAGTTGAGCATATGTTATGAATGGTATGGTATTTTTGCATTTTCTCCGTCGTACATTACGGTTGGTGGCAGCACCATATCCCTACAAAGCGCGGGATTTTGTTGATATAGGCACACAAGGAATCCAATATAAGGTCGACTGATTTAGTTCTTCCTAGAACTTCTGGCCCACGCAGTTTGTCAGCGCACAAGCAGTGTCAACATTGCGTGGCCACCGCGCACCGTTCATTTAACGACGAATTTAGTGCCACGGCTACTGCGAGGCAACCCCCGAAATTGGCCTTATATTGGAGTTCTTGTGTAATTTTATTCTTTGTTTGTGGATAATAAATTGTCACTAAATACTCGTAATTCATTCATCTACTCAGAAAACAATTTCTTGGACCAAAGAAACTTTTTCCTTTGATATACATGAAAATTTGGTTGAATCAAACCAAATTTGGTTGAATCAAATCGATTTTGGTTGATTCAACAAAATTTAGATAGTGGGAATCTTACAATTGTCTCGAGTATTTTTTTCTATTAAAAATGGTTTAAAATACTAAATTTCAATTCAGAAACTAATGTTTGTTGTTTAAAATTCGCCTCTGATTTATTGAGTACAAACGATAGTGTCATTCAAACTACGTATTTTTAAGCAAATTTATAACTAACTTAACTTATATTATATAGAATATACCATATGGCAATATGCTACACCGTTATATTTTGTATATGGATATTTAAGATTATGATGGTGATACTGTACGTATCCTTTTTTTTACAACCAACGTAAGACATTTTATATTTTATACTGAAACTATAAGTGAGGATCTATTTTTTCAACAGAAACTAAAAACATTACTATTTAGAAAAATTGTTTAGTTATGTAATTCATTTCATCTCATAATATTTTTGCTGAAATTTTAATTCATTTGTTTTACCCCAAAAATACCCAATTAAACTGCACCCTTAATGATCCAGTAATAGTAATTAATAATTATTTACAACATAAATTATAATTTTTTAACTATGCACAGAGGTTACGTTTTATAGGCCCGACTGGTCAGACCAATATCAAAATTAACTTTCGTATTCGGCCAGTCGCGTCTCTAGTACCTTTCGGCCGGACACGTTCAGTGCTTTTGCTATTCGACCGGCCTCTTTGAACAAAAACAGTTAAATTTTCGACCAAGAAGTTAATTTTAAACCAAATAGTTGAATTTTCTTCGGAAAGAATATAATTTTCAACCCAGAAAGACGAATTTTTAGCTAGAAAAACAAATTTTCTACAAAACAGTTGAATTTATAACCCAAAAATATGAATTTTCAACGGGATAGATAATTTTAAACCAGATAGTTGAATTTTAAACTAACAGCTATCAATTTTCAACCAACAATTAGTTTTTAACAAAGTAGTTAAACGTTCAACGAAGTAGTTGAATTTGCAATCAAGAAGATTAATTTTCTGCAACAGAAGATTAATTTACAACAAAGTACATAAATTTTCAACCAAATCATTAAATTTTCAATTAAAAACGATCAATTTTCAACCAGTAATGGAATAGTTAAATTTTCAGTTGAAAAAATTAATTCTAAAAAAAAATGCAACCAAATAGTTGAATTTTCAACCAAATAGTAGAATATTTAACCACTCTAAATCTGAATCAGTAAAATTTCACTAAATGAAATAGCTTGAAATGGGTCACTGCCAATCAGTGAAAAGTTACTTATTCATTCAGTGAAACAAACACTTTTGAAAGTTGGCAGCACTGTGCCGTGTGACGAATTTACAACAAAATACATACATTTTCAACCAAATTGTTGAATTTTCAACTAAAAACTATCGATTCTTAACGAGTAATGGAATAGTTAATTGTTTAGTTGAAAAAAATAATTTTGAACAACAAAAAAAACAAGTTTTTAATCAAATATTTAGTTCAATCTTCAACCCAATAGTAGAATTTTTAACCACACTCTAAATCTGAAAAACTGAAATTTCACTGGATTAGTGAATAAGTCTGAAATCACTGTTCAATCAGGGAAATATCTAACTGCTATTCCAATCAGTGAATTTTTCACTGATTTATATTGCAGAGAGCAGCAGAGTAGATGCATTATGAACCAAAAAAAAAATAGTACACTTTTCAATGAACGCAGGAATTAAGCTTTAACGAAAAATAGTTGGCTTTTCTTATTGGGTTCTATTAATTCAGTTCGCATTTAAGCAAAAGAACGAGAAAAATGTGAAGTTTCTTGAAAGCAGGGGAAAAAGAGGAATTCTTAAAAAAAGGGGTGAAGGGGGGAATAGAGGAAGAGTGTGAAGTCTGTATTTAGGTGCTTTACTTATAAAATCACTACTTTTTATTTTTGTGGAACATTAAAAAATTGTTATTCTCATTTATATTTTCCCTGCATGATGTCCCATACTACGTTAACCCCTCCCCTCCTACTTCACTAATTGTCACAAAACCTCTACCCCCCCCCCTCCGTGACTGTGTGACGTATTTTTTTAACGGCCCCTATTTGTCTTGGAGAAATTCAAATAAAAAATATTGTGCTATAAAAGCGTGAATATAAAAAAAATGAAACGCCTATATCTATAGGCTTGCGAGAGCTGAAATCCGAACCCCTTAATTTCAAGCAGCGTAGCGCAACGAAGTTTGGGCGATCCGATAAAATCTAAAAATCTCAGAGGCACGAGGGTAACCGTTCCGCTTGTTACTTTGATCCAGTGATATAATATAAACGTGGACACTCTTGAAAGTGGCACTTCCCCTAGTTCTTGTGTGTTAACCGGATACCAAATTACGCCTACTTCCTCTAGACTTTTTGTTCAGGAAACGTCTTCCCCAAGGTGGACGTGTCACGCGAAGGGTTCTTCCGAACAGGTAGACTCGTTTCTTTCAGGTCACCATATGCACTCACACGCAAGACGAAATAAAAGAATCTCCGATTTTTTCGCATATCACCTCTTAACGTGTATTTTTACAATAAAAGAACAGCGTCTCTCCGATACCTTTGTTCCACTAACGGTACGCAGGTTTGCTCGGCGAAAGAATACCAACGTGCGAGAAACCATCATAGGCAAGAAGTGGGCGGAGATGAAAATATCGTTATTCAGATCCTTGCATAGATAGTGTTCTTAAATTCTTGAGAATATCAAATTGGAAAATATTTTTCAAGGATTCATTTCAATCAGTAAAAATCCATCATTCAGTTGATTTCTTATTCAGTCAATTTACCAAGTAGTCAGTAAATTCACTGAATAAAAATAAAGTATGGACTGATTTCATCCAGTGAGCTTTACTGATTATGCAGTACATTTTACTGGTTTGCAGTAAAATTTGACTGCTTTATCAATAAATTTGAAAGATTATTCGGTTTAATTTATTGAATAATAAGTAAATTCACTTCATAATTTAAATCTCTGAAATACTGTTTCGATAGTGTCCTTTATTTGCAATGGAAATTGTTTTATCCGCCTCAGTTATATTTATAAGAGTCAAACGTCGAATATATTCGAATCCACGTTTCGCCGGACATCCACAACAAATACGTGATTTTCGCTGAATAGAAATCAAATAATCCTACATACTATGAAACCGCTGTATATATTTTTGTAATACGAAATCCCATGGACTCACGCGTGCCCAAACAGTATATATACATATCCAGCTTTCACACTTTTTGCCCTATTCCCCTTTTTACCCATTTTTAAAAGATTTCCTCTATTTTCAAGAAACTTCCCCTCCTTCTTGTTTGTTTTTTCGCTTAAATGCAAACTGTATTAATAGAACAAAATAATAAAATCCCACTATGTCTGATCGAAAGTTAATTATTTATGGTTTAAAATTCTATTATTATATTTTTGGTCCAGAATTCATTTCTTTTGGTTCAAAATTCTCCTATTTGGTTGAAAATTTAATTATTTTGCTGAAAATTCAACTGCTTTTGGATAGAAAATTTATACTTTTGGATTGAAAATTCATCGTGGTTGAAAATCTTTTTTGGTCGCAAATTCCAGTATTTTTTTGAAAATTCGTCGTTTTGGGCTGAATTTAACTGTTTTTTATTTAAGATTAAAATATTTTTTGGTTGAAATATCAACTACTATATTCTTCGGTGAGAATTCATATTATTTGATTGATAATTCAACAACCTGATTGAAAGTTGAACTACTTTTATAATAATTAATTTTTTGTTGTTGCTGAAAACTCATCTTTCTGATTGAAATTTAACTATTTTGTTGACAAATTTTCGTTTTCGGTTGAATTTAAATGTTTTATATTTAAAATTTAAAACTTTTCTGGTTGAAATATCAACTATAATATTTTTCGTTGAGAATTCATCTTGTTTGGATGAAAATGCATCTACTTGGTTGAAAGTTTAACTGCTTTGTTCAAAAATTTAATTTTTTGGTAAAGATTCATCTCTTCAGTTGAAAATTTAACTATTTTGTTAAAAAATCGTTTTTTTCTAACAAAATTAATTTTTTAGCTCAAAATTGAACAACTCCATTTTTGTTAAAAAATCATATTTTTAATTGATAATTCATCTTTTTTAGTTAAAAATTCAACTATTTGGTTGAAAATGTATGTATTTTGCTGAAAATTCTCATTTTTTGTAGAAGCAAATTAATCTTCTTGAAACTTGAGATCGAAAAGAAGTCTATTTTATCATGAATAATTTGATACAAAGTGAGCATGAAAAAGATTCACAATTAAAAAAACATAATTCCAAACTATCCCACTTTTCGGCTTATCAGAGACAAAAATAACCAAATAAAAAAAGAGAGAGAAAAAGAGAAAAAGTCAACCAAAAACCAACCTCTCACTTTTTACTTTCTCCGTCCTTTTTATACTACCAGGGAACCAACACGTTAAAAATTAATCTAATTTGGTTTACGATTTGATTAAACGTTCAATTATTTTATTGAAAATTCAACAATTTTTGTAAAAAGTTATCCTTTTTGTTGAAAAAATCAACTTTTTTCAAAAAATTCGTCTTTTTGGATTGAAAATTGAACTATTTTTGTAGATAATTCATGTACTTAGTTAAAAATTTGTATTTTTTGGTTGAATTCAATTGTTTTCGATTTAAAATTGAAATTTTTTTCTGTTGAAGTATCAACTATTACATATTTTTCTGTTAAGATTTCATCTTTTTGGATTGAAAATTAATCTTTTTCTGTAGTAAAGTCATCTTTCTTGGTTGAAAATTAACTTTTTTTTTGAAAATTCATCTTTTAAGCTAGAAAATCTTTTCTTTTTGAAAATTCAATTATATTATTGAAAATGTAATATGCTTTTTGAGATTACTGTGATAGCTTTTTATAATTTTAATAATCCTTTTTAAGAGATTTAAATTGTCCTGATACCACCCTGGTCGTTATTTAATATTTTTATAATCATCATTGAATTACCGAAAACCAGTTTTTAAATAGTAAAAGGGTACTTTAAATTAATTGTGCATGTATGACTCTGAATGTGTGTTATCTGGTGAACATTTGAAGAAGCGTGTAAACATCAAAGCAATGCTACAATATACTTATACGGAGATTAGAAATAGAAAAGTGTAGGTTCGACGGTGATTACATGCTCGAGCAAATAGGCGAATTCTTGCGATAAAAATGTATGCTCGTTCCCTCGGCTTCACAACTTTAGCGCATTATACGTTTTATATATGTATATAATATACAGTACGTATGTATACATTATAATATATTATATACATATATCTACTCGTTCTCGTCGCAAGTGTCACAAGGGATTTCTGCTTGCACTCACGAGCATATGTCGGGTCTCGGGTCACTGTACACTTCATAGTCATAGTCTTATTCAAAGGAAAGATCATCTCGAGGCCTTTCGCACAACTCCTGCTCAATTAGAGATAAAAAACGGTCTGACCTTATAATTTAAAGTTACTATGCTTTTTAGTCATTCATAAGTTTCCATTCATCGCAAGTCGTTTCTTTCATCTTTCTGGCGGAAGCAAAACTGTGTGTTTGTGTGTGCGTGCGTGTCACCCAAACTGGAAAGTAACTTAAGGTCAAAGGATTTATACAAATTATACATTTTAATTTCTTAAGATTGAAATGTGTTCAAATCTTTCGAATTTGTTCGGGATTGATGCAGGAAAACGCGGAAAATCATGGAGTTGTATAAAAGGTCCCGAAAAAATGTACATTTAAAAATGTTGAGAATTTGTAAATAATTAGTACATCAGTATATTATAATATTAATATTGGAATAATCTGGAATATTCGAAAATTTTCTTTAAATTTTTGCAGTATTCTGCAATTTTCAGAAGTTTTCTTGAATATTCGGGAATTTTTATCTGAATCTAAAATTCTCTTAAAATTGTCGAATGTTATTGACGTTTCTACAGAATGACCATTGACCGAGAATTAGCCTGGAATTTTGAGAACTAGGAAAAAGCCGAGAAATAGCCGGCATTTTTTTCAAAACCGGGAATTATTCAGATTTGTTTTTACTTTTGCAATAAATACCGTTTCACTTTTCGAAAAAAATGTGTTTGGAATTGTGCTCTTTTATACCAACTATCTCCGTAAAAATATCGAAGATCATTTTATATTTAATCTTTAAAGTTAATGTTTCATTTAAAAATAAATGGTCCTTTTATACTGTATATTTAAGAATTTAAAGCATGTGTTCATGGATCGTTCAGATACTAAAGTTCCTTTTATATTTAAGACCAAAAACTTCCTTTATAGATATTTAACATAATAATTACATGGGTAACCTAAATTTATATAAATAATTTCCAATAATTGGCATATCTTCAAATATAAAATTTACCTACTTTCGGTCATTTCAGGGACATAAAAGTGTAATGGTATCATAAAAAATAACACGGATTGAAGTATGATTTCCTATTGAAAATCCAAAATGTATATTTTATAATTTTACATCCTGGGTCTCAAAAACGCGAATATCGACAGAATTTTTCAGAATATTTACTGCGGTCTATGAAATCACAGACTTTTCTTCTTCCTATTCCTCTCTTTTCCCCCTTTTCTCGTTTTTTCGCTTAAATGAGATTTGAATTAATAGAACCCAATAAAAATTCAAACTATTTTTGGTTGAAAGTTAATTATTTTTAATTTGAAAGTCTACTATTATCTTTTTGGTTCAAAATTCATCTCTTTTGGTCGAAAATTCAAATGTTTTGCTTAAAATTTATCGGTCTTGGTTGATATATAATTTTTTTTTTTAAGTCTATTATTATATTTTTGGTTTGGAATTATTCTCTTTTGGTTAAAAATTCTACTATTTGGTTGAAAATTTAATTATTTTGGTGCAAAAGCAACTATTTTCTTAACCCTTTAAGGCCCGAGTTATGGATTTTGAACGCGTTTTTGGGAACTAAAGTTCCCAGTGGGTCTTAAAAGGATAAAAAGCCATATTTTTTGTTTAGAAGTTAATTATTTTTGTTTGAAAAGTCTACAATTATATTTTGGGGTCAGGATTCATTTAATTTGGTTTAAAATTCTACTATTTGGTTGCAAATTTAATTATTTTGTTGAAAATTCAACTATTTTGTCAAAATGTCTTTTTTTTTGTCGAAAATGCAACTGTTTTGTTGAACATTCATCTTTTTCGATAGAAGATTGGTCCTTTTGGATTGAAAATTCATCTATTGTTGGAAAAGTCATCTTTTTTGGTTGAAAATTCATCTTTTATGGTTGAAAATTATTTCTCTTCAATCAAAAAGTCTACTATTAAATTTTCGGTCCAGAATTAATCTCTTTTTTGGTAGAAAAGTGATATTGTTTGGTTGAAAATTCATTTTCTTGGTTGAAAATTCAACTGTCTTTTACAATATTCGTCTTTTTGACTTGAAAATGCAACTGTTTTTGGTTAAAATTTAATATTTTTGTTTGACAATTCGGTCATTTTGTTGAAGGTTCATCTTCGTAGGTTGAAAATTCAACTATTTGGTTAAAACTTCAAATTTGTATTGAAAATTCGTTCCTTTTGCTTAAAAGCTCAACTATTTGGTTGTAGATTCAACTGTTTGGTTGAAAGTTCATCTAATTTGGTTGAAAATAAACTTTTGAAGTGAAACTTCCTTTTTTGCGGAAACAATGTAAATTCTGACCGGAAAAAATTAGTAAATAGCCTGGAGTTTTTTAAAGTTTGAGTGGCCACCCTGCTCTATAATACTCTTGACTTCTTTTGAATGTTCTTCTGAATATTCTAGGCTATTTGAGAGTAAAATATTCTGCAATTTTTTTTAATCTGCAACCTTTCGGAATACTATTGAATGTTCTGAAATTTTGTAGAATGATTTATAATTCACTTCAACATTCCTTATTTCTGAAATTCTATACACATTTTAGAAGCTTATTATTCTAAAATTCTCTATAAGTTCTGGAATGTTCTTGAATTTGCTGGACTGTTCTAAATTGTTTTGAAATGTTCAAGGATGTTTTAGAATAAAATATTTTACACTTTTTTGTAGAATCTGGAATATTTTGGAATGTTTTTAACTGTTCTATATTATCCTGGAATATACAATAATAAATTTTATAGATTATTTAGGAACTCTGAAATGTTTTGGATTTTGCTAGGCAACTCTGTAATGTTTTTGAATGTTCTAGAATAGAATGTTCTGCAAGGTTTGCACAGTGGGTTTTGAAAAAGTTTTTTATTATGTTTCATTTAATAACAAAAATGGGACAAATATTATTTTTATTTTTGAAGAGTACCGTTTTTTGAGAAATACTTGGATTTATTCTAAGATATCTAGAATCTGTGAAGCAGCAACTATCCAAAAAGTTTTCCAGTAGCAGCACAGATGTTTAAAAGTTTATTGAATTTGTTATAAACGAACAAGAATAAGTGAATGAAAATGGTTTCGTGGGTATTGGTTGCGATTCGTCACCTGTTTCGCATTAAATCTGAACAATTTATAGACAAAAAGAGTTTTTATATTGAATTAGTGAAATTTATGAAATAATTTGTCAATTTATAAACAAATGTTATAAACAGTTATCCACAACAGTTATTTATGATGAAATCCATCCAGTTTTTTGTATGGAAACGGCCAAAAATTATTCGGCAACGACACCTAGTTTTCGTAATTAGTCATCCAATCACAACTGATGACTATTTAAACAAACTTAATAAACAAATGCACTATTTGGCTATTTTCTGATATAGACACTTCTTTCAATGTAATCAAATGCAAATAACTAATATCTAAAATTGCAAGTATATTCAAATAACAATCAACCATTTTTATTGTTATTAACAAATTTTTTAACAAATTCTCATCATATTTCGCATTTATAAACAAAAAATGCTGTTTTTCTTCGTGGAACAAAGAGCTAATTATTTATCAACGACTCCATGATTTTAAGTGATAACAATTAGTGATTTTTTAAACAAGCCTAATTAACAAGTGCATTTTGTGGATATTTTTCAAGACTTGAGCCTTGTTTTTTAAGGTAATCAACTGTTAATATCTAATTACATTTTTTTTTATACTTCGATAACGATAAACTATTGATGTTGTTACTAAACTAACAATGTTGTGAACAAACTTTTCTCATCTTATGTATTTGAAGTAGTTAAGTGAGTCGAGATAAATTTGTTTCTGACATTGTTAATATTAATAACAATAATTGATCTTTACCCAAGTGTCTACAGAAATTATAAAAATCAGTTATTTAAACTTGATTGCGTTTAAAGAGCAAAGTTCAAATGTTGGAAAATAGCCAAATATTGTATAAACAATTATCAATTGCTATCGACTGATATCAAGGAGCCATTGCTATAAATAACTGTAAAGTGGTAAAAAGTGGAATTTTCTGTTTATAAATACATGTGATGAAAATTTCTTTAAAAATCGTTAATAATGAGAAATGTTATTATTATTATTATTATACCATTAAGCCATTTCCCTTTCGGGGTAGGCGTGAATCGCTCGGTGAGGAAAGGAGTAATGTGAGGTAGGTTGATTGTCATGATAATGCCCTTAAAGTTTATAAATTAGTAATTTACATATGATTACGTTGAAAGAAACAAGTTTATACCAATAAGACTAATACGGATAATTGTTTATAAATTTGGTTATAAAATACAAAATTATTTAGTAACTTTCAATAATTCAATATAGAAACTCTTTTTGTGTATAGATTGTTCAGGTTCTTATGAATCGCAGCCAATCCCCATGAAACCATTTTCATGCACTTATTTGCTTATAAAAAGTTAAATAATTTTTTAAACATCTACGTTGCTACTAGAAAACTTTTCTGGATAGTTGTTTCACTAATTGTAGGTATCTTGGAATGAATCCAGGCATTTCTCAAAAAACGATACCCTCCAAAAGTAAAGCAGTTTTTTTTATCCATTTTCGATATTAAATAAAAAAATAATAGACAACTTTTTCAAAAATCTGTTCCTTGAAGTTGATACGGAATTTTATTAGCTTTTATTATTTAACAAACATTCAAATCGGATAAGAATTGTTTCTTGAAAATCATTTTGTCCACAGACGTTTTTTACCCCACTGTGGCTCCGAAGAATCCGGAACTTTCTGAAATACTCCTAAATATTATTATTACCTGCATGTCCCCCCCCCCCCCCCCCCCC
>JAABKJ010000265.1:41446-54514 GCA_011634705.1 Andricus grossulariae
AAGACATTGGAAAGGGTTAGGGATGTGTCCTCCATAACTGAACCTGGGGAAGGAACCCCGGTGACTATTCACATAAGTCATTATTATTTCTGTGACTGTGAGGGAACATGTTTTTGTTTTAGTAGTCACCGGGGTTCCTTCCCGTCCCCAACGAGACATTGGATAGGGTTACACAGAAAAATAAGTTTTCGAATCTTCACATTAAGATAGGCGACAAATTTATAAGAATTTTGTATAACTTTTGTTACATGGTTTGAAAAGAAATGAAATCAAACGAGTCCACGAATTATTTTATGACTCTCGAAATATCTTTTCACTGTTTCAGGAGTTATGGAATATTTCTCAGACTCTTTTTTATTATTTCGACGTTTGTTTTAAAACCTGTAACAAACATTATACGAAATTTTTGGGAATTTCTGGCCTATCTTAAAACGCTGGTTAAACCCTTTTCCATTCGATTTCGAAAGTCGAAGGCAGGCGAAGTTTTCAACTTTTGTATTTATAGAATATTTGGTAAAGATGTGATATATGTTTCCAAAAGTATAGGTACATTGAATAATAAAAGCATATTTGTTATTGAGAAGTTTCACATATAACTTTAAAAAAATAGTGCCTTGAAGCTTCTGATATTAGTTTTCTAGTCGTTGTACAAAAGTTTCAGTTATAATTTTTAATTTTAATATTAGTTTTTTTTCAGCACTCATACTGAAACTTTTGATAACAAAATATTGAATAGGGAAAATCGTTGATTTTAAAACTTTCAACATTAATTTTTTGCAATTCTTGGTTTCGAAACTTTTGGCAACATTCAATATATATGATTATCGAAAGCTTCAGTACGCTACAGTATTATCCACTTGCTGTTGTCAAAAGTCCGCACTTTTAAAACCTGTTTTCCATATTTTCGATCGTACGGTCTGCATTTGATGCTCTCTCACTAAAAAAATGGTTTAGTTGGATTTTGTCTTCTAAGAAAATATAGCTGTGTTGCCTAAATATCTAGCTGTTTTAGCTAAATTTTGCCATCGACAAATTTTGTAGACAGAAAAATTTAACTAAAACATCTTGATATTTAGATAACACAGCTAGGTATGTAGGTAACAGAGCTATATTTTCTTAGAAAACGAATTCTAGTTGAACGTTTAGCTGGGACAGCTGACCCATTTTTTTCAGTATCCCAAATGTAGAATCTTGAATATTCTGAGGGTGGCCACTGGATCGAGAAAACCGAGAAATGACAGTGAATTTATTTTTTAACTGAGAATTTTACAAATTTTCAGAAGAAGTATCTATCCAATCATTTTAACTGTCACAAATTTCATGTCACATGATATAAAGTAATTTAAAATAAGTTTGATTTCAACTTTTTTTAAATCTTGAGTTCAATTGTTGACGTTTTCAATGATAAAATCGTCCAGTTTACGATGCGTGATTGTAAAATATTTTCCTTTAAAAACTTCTTTCTCATTTTGGGTCTTCATTTTTATGTGTACATTTTTTATTTAAATAACTTTAAAATTCAGTTTTGAAGTCTTAAACAATAAGCAATTAAAAGCGTTTGCATTTGAAAATCTAGACTATAGTTCGAGTTTTAAAAATTGAGCAATAATTGATTTTGCAAGCAGGGGCGAATCCTGGTAGGGATTTCTGGGGGGGGGGCACCACAGAACTGGTTGGGAACATCGCTAAATAAGGTCATCAAAAAAATCTTTCAAATGTAAGTCTGGGTTTCGGGGGGAGGGCTTCAAGGCACACCCCCCCCCCCTCCTGGATCCGTGCCTGTGTACAAGACGATTCTAAATGTGTTCAAATTTAAACAATTAAGAGGTTTTAACGTTGAAAATTGAACTGCTTCAATTGGAAAGAACTAGTAGTTCAATATATTCAAATAATTTCAAATTATTAGGTTCATAATTAAACGTTTCTATTCATTTTCAAATCTCATTCAAATATTGTTTCATTCTAATATATTCCATTTTTAAACCATTCAATTTGAAACTTTTAATTTAAAAAAAAAGGTTTTTTATGTAATATTTGGAAGTATTTATTTTTTTCCGATTTGGAAGACAACAGTTTTTGATTTTTATATTCTTATTGAGTTGATGGCGGGCAAATTTGATATTTTTAACATTTCTTTAGAGCATTTTTCAATTTTGAGTTTGAAACGAAGAATATAAAAAGAAGGCATTTTATATTTTTAAGATTTTCATCGAGTTGGAAAGGAGCAAATTTTGGTTTCCGATATATTATGAATTTATCGAGGCCCTTTTTTGTTTTTATAATTTTTATGCAGTTGGAAAGGGATAAAATTTCGTTTTTTTTTATGAATTTGAAGAGATTAATATTTTGTTTTTAACATTTTTATCGAGGTGGAAGGGAGTAAATTTTGGTCTTCAAGTTTTTCTAAGCTGGAAGAGGCACTTGTTTTGTTTTTAACGTTTTTATTGACTTGGAAGGGAGGAAATTTTGATTATGAATTATGTTTCTGAATTGGGAGTGGAGGAGGGGGGGATTTGATATTTTTAACATTCAGATGAAGCGGGAGATGTTTTTATTTTGAATTTTGTACTGAATTGGAAGAGTGACATGTTTTATTTTTAACATTTTTATTAGTGGCGGATCCAGAATTTTTTTCGGGAGGCGGGGGGGGGTCGTTCCTTAAGATATTTTTAATATTGCAGTTAGTTTGAAACTTGTTATTATTCTTCGATTTGGAAGCCCCCCCCCCCCCGTGGATCCGCCACCGATTTTTATTGATCTGAGTTGAAAAGGAGGATTAGTTTTAATTTAGAGCATTGCAAAATATAGCGTGGGTTCCAGAAATCTTTGAACTGTTCAGTTCATAAAAGTTTAAAATAATTTAGTTTGATGGTATTTAATTACAAAAATTTTAATTGAAAAGTGTTTAAGGTTTCCATTTTATACGTGTAAATTCTAATCAAAAATGTCTGAATTTTTATTTCTGAATTAAAATGGCCACCCTGAATCTGGAAATCTCTAATGTCCAGGAATATTTTTGAATAGTCGGGATTTTTATAGATACTTTTCGAATTTTATTAAGCATTCTGAACATGTCACAGAATTGACTATAGAATACTCAGAAATAGTCTCTATATATGCTTGATAGAATGATGAAAAATTTCCATAGCTCCATTCAAAAATGAGTCACATCTCTCCTATTTTGTGGACTTTCTCAATAGATGAAGAAATTTCACATTAAAAATAGCTCATAGAATCCACATTATTATAATAGTTTGTTAACGCGTCACTGGCAGAGTTTTTGGATTCAAAACGAAGTTTCATGTTTCACTCTTTTAATCGAAAGCTTATCAAGTTTCCGGAAGTTAGTTAGTTTCTCTTCTCATATATTGAGAGAACAGCTAGCTCTCGTCTAATACATTTTCCACTGTCGCAAAATGATACCCAACCATAATAGCACGAAATTCATAAATCACTAACGTAACTGGCAAATCAATTGGTACAATGAGTAATATCCTGTGATACTAGAGAAAGCGATAATATATAATACTATAGTATTATCTCACTATTTATATGGAATTTATAAATAATGCAATATGCATTATACATTTATGTTTCCTCGATCGATCCGCACGATTTTGTGGATAAGATAGATCAGGGGTAAAAATTCCATTGTTTCAGAGAAAAGATTTCACGATTTATTGACACAATCACTTTGATTATATCAATCTATGCCCAAGATTGAGACGATGTCGCATATATTAAAGTGCTCTGCTGCACTTGCTCGTTAAACTCTTGATTAATTGTTCTGTAGCTGATTCCTTCATCTAAAGGTCGTTATGTGTTGAATGAAAAAAATTAAATCAAAATTATGATGATGCTTTCTGCACTTTCTGCTGCATTCTGGTCGTTAAATTCATTTTTAATTCACTAATGTATTTATTTTTTGTCTCTCTTATTATCACTTTCACGTCGAATAAAACTCATAATAAATGGGATTTACTTCCATTAACAGTAATGAATTTATACTTTTTTTTAAAGGTGTGAAAAATTAATATTAACAGTCCACATTTAAAATTCATATATCTATATCCTTAATTAATTTCTTCTCTAGCATAATTTTTACGCCCAAAAATTATTCACAGGGCTACCACACGCAGTCACTTTTCTAAGAAAAAGGTCTATAGTCACTTCTTTCAAGGAAAATGCGAGTTTCGTCACTTTAAGCCATCTCATTTTAGATTTTATATTAAAAAATTTAATTAATCTATATTAATTTATTGTGCGGAAAAGCTATTCAGTATTGGACTTCACACGCAGTAAAAAAAGTACTTAAAGCTATATTCAACCCATTGTCGGATTTTACTTGAATGAAGAAAGCAACTAAATTTAAGTATACAAACTATGTTAAATATAGCACTAAGCATTTCTCGACCGAAAGTAAGTTGACAACAACCTGAAACAACATGTAAGGATTTCTTTAGTTAAAATTAAGAAATAATTCTTACTGAATTTCAGTTTGGCTCTGCCTTAATCGCGCTGGGAATGTGAGGGGATTTATAATTTCAGCCTAAATAAGGAGAGTCCCTAATTTTAGGTCATCTCTATCTCACACTTACTTTACAGTATAAATATCGTCTTAATTTCAGGTATTTTCTACCTAAATTTCAGTCTTTTTCTTTCCTTACTTTAATGATTGAAATACAGTCTTTATTAAGATTTCATATACTTATTTTTGTTACACCTTAAAATAAGTCCAAGTTTCCACTTAAATTAGGTACAGTGGAGTCTCACCTATTTTCCAACTCCCTTATTCCCTATCGCCTTTATTCCCCCCTCGGCTGTATACGGTTATTTCCTTTTTGCGCAGTTCCGGCAACTCCCACCACGGTCCCGGTATATTCCCCTCCGCGCAGTGGCTGACCAATTAAAAAGAGGCCCGAAGAGCGGGAAGCCATAAATTGAGTATTTTAGTATGATGTCATAGGAATACGTCATACGACTATTGCGAGAAAATTTTATAAACGTAAAAGTCATAAATGTACAAATAGTAATATTTTTCAAGTGTAGAATCTATTTTCTCAGTCATGTTCCATTTTTTTGTCGATTCACGACCTTTCAGTTTCACGAAATAAAATAAAATATCCTAAATGTCAGGTGAGTGGTACTCTAACTTCAAATTTCGGGCAGTTGCTTGTATTTCGTGAAACTGAAAAGTCTTCAACCGATAAAAGGACGAAGAAACAGTTCCAAGAATGTCGGATATATTTATTTGTATTATTATTGATATTATTTATTATTGATTTCAAATCACCCGCGCTTTTCGGCTGTAAAAGTAACGACAGGCAGCGCATCGATACAAGAACGGGGCAGCCAATGAACGTCGTTGATAAAAATAGACTGCCCACTCGCGGTAGGGTGGGGTCCCGTCCAGCTTGGGAATAGAAGAATCGTTTCCAATCGTTTCGTTTCAAGGTCAGGGAAATAGGCGAGTTTTCACTGTAATTGATATTTCAACCTAGAAAATTTTTTATTTCAATCAAAAACACTTGAATTTATTCAAAAAGATAAATTTCCAACAAAATTGTTGAATCTTTAAACAAGATAGATTAATTTTCGACCAAACAGTTGCATTTTTAACCAAATAAATTACATTTTCTACCAAGATAGATAAATTTTTATAAAAAAGGATTCGTTGTTCAAGAAAGTAAACAAAATTTCATCAAATTGTTGAATTTTCAAGTCAAAAAGACGAATTTTTAGAAAGCAGTTGAATTTTTAACTAAATAGTTGAATTTTCTAAATAGTTAATTTTCTTACAAAAATAATTGAATCTTCAAAAAAAAAAAAAGAATTTTTTATACAAAATAGTTGAGTTTTTAACAAAAAGGATGACTTTTTCACAAAATTAATGAATGTTCGAAAAAAAGTTACATTTAAACCAACTATACTTAATTTTTCAACCAAAGAAAATACGAATGCTCAGCCTAAAATATGATAATAAACTTTTCAACCAAAAAGAATGAAGTTTCAACGAAAAATAGTTGGATTTTGTTATTGAGTTCTATTAGTTCACATTTAAGTGGGAAAAAAGGAGAAAATGGAAAATATTGTAAGGCCTGCGATAAATATCAAATATATTATTTATAAATAGATAGGAATTTTGTTTATTTTTTGATACAATGAAAATATTTGCTTAAAAAACTGAAAATTTTACTTAGAAAAAAGTTAATTTTCCTGTTAATATTAAAATTGATATCATATTAATATTAATATAATTAAATTTTACTATATACTTAATAACATTTTTTGAATATTTCAAATTTTCCTGCCTCAATATTCGAAACTTTAGAACCCTATAAAAATTAATATCCAAGTACACTTATGGTCAAAAAAATGTCCAAGTTAATAAAAAAAATAAAGTTTTGTCCCATGTAATTGGTATTATTGTTTGACCCTCGGCTTGTAGACATCTTGGTTTTCCCCCACCCAATCTGAAATACTTAATTTGTATCAATCAGGTTTCATAATAATTTAATTGGAAATCTTTTTATACGTTTTCTTATATGAAATATTAATTGTTTTCTTATTATTTTCTAATTTCCCTCAATCTAAGGTTCCAACTTAACTGGAAAATTTGAATTTCTTAAATTTTCATAAGTTTCTTAGAAATTTCATTCACAGAAAATTTCGTATTTTGAAGCCTTCAAAGAGAAAATATCCGAAAAATATAAAATACGGAAAATCGATTCTCGAATGACAGTATCGATTATATGCAAAAAAGAGAGGGATTCATTTTTATTAAAAATTTAAAAAAACACTATTAATTAATTATTTAATTAGTTTCAATTTTGTTAATTTTTAATGTTACTCATTTAAAATTACTTTATTTTCAACTGAGAAAATTACGGTGGATTTATTTTTTAATCTTGGAAAATTTTGTCTAATCCATTTTAATGTTAAATTATAATTTTTTGTATGATAATAATTTTAAATTATAGAAGGAATCTGCAATTAGAAAAATAAAAAAATTAATTAATTAATTTAATTGAAAAATTCAGAAATTTGAAAATTTTTAATCATAGAATTTCAGAAATTACGGGAATTATGCTTTGGTCAAGTATATGCTTTAAAAAATACAAAAAAATGTTCAAAATTTTAAGAAAAAGTCTAAAAACGGTTTTAACTCAATTATTTTCCTATATCGTACCTTTTTATTTTCTTCTAGTTAAAATCTACAAATTCCTCAGGATTAAAAAAAGAAAATTGATGGTAACTCTTCTGTATACCATGCGTGTAATTTTTTTATATGAGGGGGAAAATAATTTTTAATTCAAAATAAAAATTTGGAATAACTAGTTGCTAAACGTTTTTGAACATTTGAACTTAAATAAGATTTTCAGTTTGTTTTAAAGGTTCTATAAATGTAATTTACGTAAGATTTTTTTTATTTTACAGGATTTTAACAAATTTTATAATTTGGTGAAATTCCTAAATATCTTTTAAAATTACTACAATTTTTCCTAAAATAAAAAAAAACTGTCAAAGTTTTAAAAATTGCATTAAAATTTTCCATATTTTTTTCTAAATTTCGAGGGGATAGCTGTATATTCCCGAAAAATGAAATTCGCTGAAAAATTCATGAAAAAGAAAATATTTGAAATAGAAAATTGCCGATAATTTATAATTTCCGAATTGCAAAATTCCTAACAATTTATATTACCGAATTTTTAAAATCCCGAAAAAGTTGCCGACATTATAACATATACATTGTAAAATTTCCAACACAGGAAAACTCCTGAATCTGAAAAAATTAAAAAATGGTTATGTAATAAATAAATTACTTTTATTTGATGAACATATTTCTTATTTTGTATTTTATTACTTATTTATTATTAAAACGATTTTTTATTGTTTAAATTCGGTAATTTTAAAATTCAGTAATTTCAAAATAAATAAAATGTCAAAAATTGCATTATTTCAGAATTTTATATTGTCAACAATTTTATAATTTCGGGAATTTTCAATTTCAAATATTTTATTTTTCGGGATTTTTCAGCCATCCCTCTTTTAGAACTCTTTTTAAATATTCTCTTAAAATTAATTTTTCTAGATAAAAAATTCATAACAATTTTCCTACAAATCTTAGAAAATTTGTTTTATTCTCCTGAAACTTTTAAAAATCGTAAAAAGCTTCTACATTTTTTTCAAACTCTTTAAATATTTACATTTTTTTATTTTTTGAAATTCTTTTCAATTAAATTTTTTTTAAATCTTTTCAAAAGTTCTAAACCTTTTCAATATCTTTTAAATTGATTCGAACTTTTCTGAATTTGTTTAAAATGTTGAATTATTTTTGAATCTTTTTAAAACTTCTAAATCAAAAATAGTAGGATTAAAGATATTTTAATTTATTATTTTCTTAACAATATTTCATGCAGTCATATAAAAGGAGAGATATTAAAAATATAAAATTGCAATTCGCTTGAGCAAGAACTTAAATACTATATTTTACAAAAGTTCAAAGTCAAAAAGGCAATCTCAAAAATACAAATGATCTACTACAAATAATCTAGTTCTACGCCACAACCATGTAGTATAATAATTTCCCCATTCTAATTTCTCTCAGTCTTTTACAAGAACGCAAAGCTGTTAACATATTCAGTTTTATTTTGTCCAATTTACTCGATGTGTGCTTCTGATAATCCTCGGCCGTGAAAAAGTATATTTTTCCTGAAATAAAAACAAAATTCTCTTAAAACAGGGGAAATAGGGTGATTTAAAAACAAAGACAAAAAAAACCATGCGAATAATAGGAAAATATATCTCTTAACTAAAATTAATACAGGTATTACATTGAATTTATTTTGAAACATTTTAAGTTCCTAAGATTTCAAGTCAAAATATATTGTATTTAGTTGACATAGTTCAACCAAGAAGATCACATTTCTACCAAAAAAGACTAGTTTCAACAAAATACTAGAATCTTCAACAAAAAATATAAATTTTCAAGAAAAAAAAATAGATCAATTTTCAACCAAATTCTTAAATTTTCAACCGAAATGATGAATTTTCAACCAAGTATTTGAATTTTCAACTAAGAAAGGTCATTTTTCAACAAAAAATGGAACAATTAAATTTTCAGTTGAAAATAAATAAATTTTCAAACAAAAAAAAAAAAGAATTTTCTGCAAAAAATTCAATAATATATATTTAAAAAAAAAAAAATTCAAGAAAATATATGCATTTTGAATCAAATAGTTGAATTTTCAAGCCAAGAAAATGAATTTAGTACAATACAGTTGCATTTTCAATGATGAGTTCTGAATAAAAGATTCAATAGTAGACTTTTCAATTAAAATGAATTAACTTTCAACAAAAAAATAATTGGATTTTTTGTATTAGGTTCTATTAATTCAAAGTGAGAATAAAAAATTTCCAGAAATTTGAGTGACTTGATAAAATAAAATGATTCTAAAAAAATCTACCTTCGCCTTCCTTGACAGAAGTTTGTTGTTTTTTGTATTCGAGATAAAGATCCAAATCTCCTTTTTTCCTCGCTCCATCTTTTCCCAAAGAGAGGAGAGTGTACTTTGCTTTCAAAATTTGATTAATGCAGGACGCTAAACTATTAACAGCATCTAAAGTTTGCCTCCCAATAATGTATTTGGGAATTTTAGCGAATTCTTGTTCTGTGAGAGGAGCCAAAAGAGGACAAACTTCAGCAGGCTCGTTGAATAAAGATTTCTTGCAGTCTCTCATCGACGAATGTACACTTGGAGTAAAATTTGCAGGAGAAACGTTCTCTTCGTTCTCATGATTTAAATTTCCGTTTATAGGTTCAGATTTTTCTTGGAGAATAAAATAATCTTTAATCCCGGGTGGTATATTTTTTCCCATGTGGTCGATTTTACTATTGAGCTTTTCCAGCAAACAAGCCATTTCCTAGTTTTGAAAAAGAACTTTATTAGTTTTAGGATAGTTATCGTGCCGAAAATCAGATCTCTGAAAAAAGTTTTTCTCTGATTTTAAGAGTAAAAATAATATTACTGATAATGTAATTTCGAATAGAAAACATTATTTTCAATTACAAATTTATTATAACAATATTTTGAGCAATTTAATTTTTTCTTATGATCTCTTTTTACCAATTTTTGAAAATGGTTGCATTTTATTAGATGATGTCTTATTTTTTCGGGAAGAACGTTCTCTACAACTCTACTGTTTTCAATTTTAAAAGCAACTTTTTCTATGACTGAAATCGTTAAATCAATTCTTTTTAAAAGCAAAATTTTTTAAACAAAAATATCTATATTTGAAGATTATTTACTTTTTTTCAAAATTGGAAACAGTACAGTTGTAGGGAATATTTTCCCCGAAAAAATAAGCCACTAAATAAAAAATTAGTAAGAAACGACAGTAAGAAAAAATTGATTTGCAAAAACTATTGTTAAAATACTTATTTTTCGTAAGTTTTAAACTTTTTTCATACAAAATAATGTTCTTACTTTCATAAAATATGATTGATAATATCATTTCAAGTATTAAAATCATAGAAAACTTTTTTCCCAGCGACCTGATTTTCGGCACGTTAAAACTGATGAAATATACATTTAAATAAAGTTAATATATATTATTTTTTAATATTCTTTTACTTTGCAGCGTTCATTTTCAGCTTTCAACTCTTCTAAATTTTTTCGTAGAGATCTTATTCCTTCTGCCATGAGCGAAACATCTGTTTTTGCATGGACAAGATTTTCTTGAATGTTATCTTTGTCTGAAAAATTCAAGGAACGATATTTGAAATTTTTAAAAAGTAAACTTTAGAAAGAAACTGTATAGAAATTAATAAATTCTTACATGTGAAGGAATGTTGATTTTTGAGTAGTAAAGTCGCTACTTGAATTTGCTCCAATTTTTCAGACTTTTGCAAAATAACTTCGTCCATTACCTCCGTCGCCATTGTTTCTATAAAAATATTTAAAATTCAGAAAACTATTGATTTAAAATATAAAAAACTCTAACTTACTACTATAAAAAAGAAATTAATTCCGTTTACAGGGTTGCTACAAAATCTCAATTTCGAAAGCCCCTGTTTTTCTCTGACCTTTATAAATATTTCTATCATGTATAAAAACAACCTTACATCTAGGACATAAATAAAAAAAAGGTTTCATCGAAAATGCTGAATTCTCCAGTCAAAAAGACGAATTTTCTACAAAAGAGTTGAGCTTCCAACCCGAAAATATGATTTTTGTAACAAAAAAGTTAATTTCCAACAAAATTGTTCAATTTTAAAGACAAAAAAGTTAATTTTCAACTAAAAAAGATTAATTTTCAACACAAAAATATGAATCTTCAACAAAATAAATAAATTTTCAAGTAAAAAATAAAAATTTTCAAGAAAAAATGGAAGTTACATTTTCAGTTAAAACTTTTAATTTTCCACAAAAAAAAAACGCATTTTCAAAAAAATAGTTAAATTTTCAACTCAAGAAATGAATTTTTAACTAAAATGATGAATCTTCAACCACAAAAAAATGAGCTTTTAACCAAATAGTTGAATTTTGAATCAAAAAGATGAATTTCTACAAAATTGGAACAATTTTCCACAAAACACATGGATTTTCAACCAAAAAAGATAAATTTTTTACGAAAAATAGAATAGTTGAATTTTCAAACAAAAAAAAAACGGTTTTCAAGTTCAACAACATAGTTCAATTCTTAACCAAAAAGATAGTTTCAACTAATGAGACAGCATGAAGTTTTAACAAAACAGTTGAATTTTCAACCAAGAAGATCACATTTCAACCAAAAAAGACTAGTTTTAACAAAATACTAGAATCTTTAACAATAAAAAAAAAAAATTGATTTTCAAGAAAAAATGAAATAGTTCAATTTTCAGGTTATAGAATAAATTCTCAATAAAAAAAAAACTAATTTTCAACGAAATAGTTCAATTTTTAACCCAGAAGAATAATTTTCTACCAAAAAGATAAATTTTTAACAAAGTACATGAATTTCCAACCAAGAAGATTAATTTTCTACAAAAAAGGCAACTTTTCAACAAAATACATACATGAATATTCAACCGAAAAAGATTAATTTTCAACCAAAAATGAAATAGTTATATTTTTAGCAATAAAAAAATTATGTTTCAAAAAAATACTTGAATTTTTTACCAAAACAGACAAATTTTTCCTAAAATACATGATTTTTTATCCAAAAAAGATAAATTTGCAACCAAACAAAATAGTCCAATTTTCAACCAAAAAGATCAATTTTCAACCAAGAAGATTAATTTTCTACAAAAAAGAAGAATTTTCAACAAAATACAAGAATATTGAAATAAAAAAGATCAATTTTCAAGCAAAAATGGAATAGTTATATTTTTAACAATACAAAAAATTATTTTTCAACAAAATACGAGAATATTTGACTAAGAAAGATCAATTTTCAAGCAAAGATGGAATAGTTATATTTTCAGCAATAAACAACATTATTTTTCAAAAAAATTTTTGAATTCTCAACTAAAAAAGACCAATTCTAACCAAATAACTGAATTCTAAACTAAAAAAGATAAATTTTTAACATAAAACAGAATACTTAGTTACATTTTCAGTTCAAAAAATTATTTTTCAACCAAATAAAATTAATTTTCAACAAAATACATGAATTTTCAAAAAAATAGTTACATTTTCAGTTAAAAAATTAATGTTCGACAAAACAATCGAATTTTCAAAAAAATAATAAATTATTTGACCAAATAGTTACATTTTTAGTAAAAAAATTAGTTGTCAACCAAACAATCGAATTTTCAACAAAATAATAAAATTTTCAGCTGAAGAAATAAATTTTTAACTGAAATGATGAATCTCCAACCAAAAAAATGAATAGTTGAATTTTAAGTTTAAAAAATGAATTTTCAACCAAATAAAATGAATTTTCAAGCAAAAAGGATTTAAAAAAACGAATTTTCATCCAAATATTGGAATTTTCAAATTTAAAGAATGCATTTTCAACAAAAGATAGAATAGTTCAACTTTCAGTTAACAAAATAATAATTTTCAACCAAGAATATTAATTTTC